>JAJJMB010014788.1:905278-1023451 GCA_023531105.1 Papaver atlanticum | reverse complement strand
TGCAAACGGGTACGGATACTTAAGTAGCCGGACCGAGTTTGGTTACGGCAGTATGCATACGGGTGCGCATACCAATTCACACTTCCAAACTCCAGTAGAAATCCACGGATGTGAGACTTCCGCCAGTATGCCTACGGGTACGCATACTTGCTCAGACATCCACAACCGTCAGTACGCGTATGGTTATGCATACTTCAGGTTCCCGGTTTTGGACTTACACACAAATGTGAGAACACACTATGTTTATATCCAAACATGGTTGATTGATTCTAAACTCTTTATTTCAATCATTGAAACTTTCTTAGAGGATGACAATAACCGTTTTCACACACTATTAGCATCAAAGAAATTTTCAAGATATTGAAATAATCATAATGAAACATTCCAAGTCTACACCAAATAATTGTATCACACATGTAAGATGTTACTCGGCGATTTTCACATGATCATCTTTTGACTTGCCTCAAGAATATAAGATGAACTTGGTCGAAGCGAAAGCTTGCCAACACATATTCCGAGAAATATGTAAGCGATTTAAACTCAGCTCGAAATCTCAAATGTGTATGATAGAAAACTATATCGTAATACGACTTATGTCTCAATATAGGAGATAGAGTAGAAATATACTTTTTAAGTGATAGATGAGTTTCAGTCGCCACATACCTTTTGTTGATGAAGTTCCACAAGATCCCCTTAGTAGTTCTTCGTCTTTAAATGATGAACGTCGTGAAGTCTAATGCTCAACTACACAATTTATGTCCTAGTCCGAGACATCTATAAATAGGCTAGAAATCAAGACTTATAGTTTTGATCACTAACATTGACAAACATGCTTGAGATAGCAACGTATGCGAGTTCGAACGAGCAGTGCTCTAATACTAAATACAACCCATATTAAACTTAATTACAACCCTTTATTAAAATTTTAACCTTATCAATATGGACTTAGTGATCAATGACAATTTGTGTCGGCAACCAACTGGCATTAGCCAAGTTGACCATGGGTTGGACTCCCAACCTATAGGTTGCGGGTTTAATTCCCGCTGCTGATCGTGTCTAAAAAATAAATAAATTAGTGTCTGCAAAAATTAAGGGTGCATCTGCAAGGATGAGGGAAGAAGATGAATCAAGATGTGTTTTTTTTACCCCCATAGATAAAATTTTAATATTTGCAAAGGGTTGTATTTAATCTTAGTATTGTTGTATTTAGCCACCGTCTTTTCAATTTAGGTCAAGTTTTTAAAAGCGGTGATACTAGAAGATGATTCATCCAGTTTAGTTAATTGGTTCTTTATTTTAGCTTGGAACCATTGGAAAGAGGATGTAGACTTGAGGGAGAGAGGATCTAAACAATAGTCTTTTTTTTTCTCTTCTTTTGAGAAAGTTTTTCCAAATTCCACGTAAAGTTTTTGAATTTTGATAAGAGTTTTGAGACCATTTACATGTATGCTGAAGATGACCATCGTGGCTATTTCCGATCTGAGTTTTATCAGGATATGTTAAACAATATTGCGTTTGTTTCCTGATTTTCTGTAATTCTTTATTGAGTTATTAGGCATTTAAGAAAAATTACCAAATAACTTTTTAGGATTCATGATCTTATGTTTCAATTTCAAATCTAAAGGTATATTAGTTGAAGCAGTTTCAGAGTCAGGTGGTTTAGAAATAACTTCGTTATTCTTTTGGATTTTAAAGTCTATTTTTTCTTTTTAAAGTAAAGTTTCTATTTCAGATCCATCATGAGATCATAATTCTTGGTGCCAAGTCTATTATACAATCCTTCAACTTTCCTATAATTCTTTGTTTGACATGACAAATAGAATCTACGAATTTAATCCGGCTAATACACAAATCATATGAAGGGTCTTCTATATATTAGAATCATATTTAGTGTCAGGACTGCTCCTATTATAGCATGGGATCATCATCTCGGATGTGAGTGCGTTAATATATGAGCCCTCTGTTAACAATTGAAAAAGGGAGGGTACCATATACACCACCATTTTTTTTTGTTAATAGGAAAGTGAACTAATGTAGTGCTCTTTACAATTAATTATAAGACTTTTGATGCAGAAAAGTAAAAGCGCACACGCACATGCAAACACACACACTAGAATTTTGTTAACGACGAAAACTGCATTTGCAGAAAACCCCCGGTACCTCTTCCGGTTCGAACCCACATTGAATTAATCTTTTACAACACTAGCATACTTCCGACTTGATATAATTGAAACATAATAAACCCTCTAAGTTACCCTACTTCAGTTGTGCTCTTACTCACGCACTTGATTCCCCTAGTTGATGTCCTTTATAGACCTGGGAGTTTCTTCATAGTCCTTCGTGAATACTAGCGCTACCCTTCCTTTCATCATAATGCCTATTTGATTTTCTTTTAATTATAAATCAAGGTGACATAAATCTCCTTCATACTTAGAAATATTTAACTCAAAGATTAAGGTATCTACTTGTTTGTACCTAAATTTTGCAACTAGGGTTAAACAATGTACTGTAAAAGCACTTTAAGTTCGAGAGATTAAAATTATAGAAGGCCGACCTAAACCAAGAAATGGTCATTCCATCTTTGCTTCGATCACAGAGGAAGGAGAATGGTTGATCTTAGGGGAGGGAAGCATAGAAAGTTGAGGAATCATGGTGGTGATGTATTTAAAGTATGAAGTTGTTGAACTATTATATGAAGGCTAGATCTGTGAACATAAGCTTGTTCTAATATTCTTCTTGAAAATATATGAAGCAATATATTTATAGTTGCAATGATCACACACTGATTCCTCCTATGTAGTGGAGAAATGGAGATCATGGAGGTAATGGTGATGTTATATCTGATATGTCAGGGAAGACTGTATGACCACTACTCCGTCACTCTTCTAACTGCTCTTAACCGTCGCCACTATCTTTTACTTTCTCATTGTGGGGTATTTCCATGCTGTATGTTGCTGTAAACCACCAAATGAATACCCTATGAGAATCCCCCCCATGTGACATATTGGATATATTGTAGAAAGTAGTGGAGTCATGGACATTTCATTTAAGTCATAGTTATGATATGTTGAGACTAGATGCCCAGCGCTGAATAGACTGATTAGTGTCAAGTATTATTATAGTAATAACGAGTCCATGTATGACTTGTGTTTAGTAAGTCTAGGAATAGAATATATTATCATGGATTGAATGTTGAACTCTGAGGATGATTCCACAGGCATCTGAGCAAGATGATACTCAGTGATAATATGAATGACCAATGATGGCATCTTGGTGATGATCTTAGATAATTCATAAGATATTTATGACTCATGGATTCGATAATTTAGCTCAGACTCGGGATATACACGAGTAAGACGAAGGCTTGGTGTCTCACTAAGGATAAAGGCTTGGTCTTGTACCGAGGCTGAGTCTGGCACCAAGGTTGGATTTTTTATGCAACTCAGCTGGGAGACTGTTTCGTAGAATATTTATGACTCAGGGCTCCAAGGATATATCTCAGATTTAAAATGTGCATGATTAATAGAGAAATGGACATTGCCTCAGTAATACGAAGATATCGCAATAAAATTGGTGCTAGAAATGGGCTAGCATATCCTGTGTTAGGAATAAGCTAGTGCTGCGACATGGCTTGGCGCTGGCCAAGCACCTCCAACATCGCAAAAATATGCCTTGGCACTAGGGCCTTAGTGCCACAAAAATATGCCTTGGTAGGGGTGCACATATCCTACCCATACCCGTATTTCTACCCTACCCGTCACTGTTTTACCTGTATCCTATCTTACCCGCCATTTGACGGGTAGGGTGACGGTTAAACAATTTTTTATCCGCCGTCAAATGGGTAGGGTAGCGGATAAAACTCTAAATTATCCTACCCTACCCGTTTACCCGCCTAATATATCAAAAAGACCAAATAGTCCTTATTTTCTTTTTATTTCGTTCCCATTTTTTCGTTATTTTAAAACAAATCAGGGGTAAAAATACAAACTTGATTTCTCTCTTATTATCTCTTTTATCGAATCGATAGAGCACAGAAAATCCTTTCTTCCTAGTTTTCTCCTTCAACCATTTCTCCTCTACATAGAAATTGAACTCGATCAATCTCATGTTCATCTTTTGGGGTCTCATTTAAAACCCCTTACTTGGTTGGTTCAAGGTAAGATCTAACTGCAATAGATTTTTATTTATTTTGTGTTAAATTGATTGAAAAATCTTAGGGTTTACGATTTCATGCATGTTGCAGGATACGATCTTAAGTAATCTTAATTGATTAGGACAGTTCCAAAATATGATTTATAGCTAAAACCCATGTCTTAAATTTATAGATTTTCAACATTTCAAGAAATTTCAGTGAGATTTTGATTATGTGAGTAAACAAGTATTCACAAATCACAATTAACAGGGAGGGCTAAACCAACAAAGAATAGTGAAGAGCGGAGAAGAAACAGAGAAAAGTAGAGAAGAAGATCGGTTAGCATCTGAAAAAGCTCCATCAAGAGCTGCTGAAGCTGCCCACAAAAGGTTTATTATCTATTTTTCTTATCCTCGATTGTTTGTTTTCTTATCTTCTTTTGTTTTCTCTATTTTTCTTATCCTCGATTCTCATTGAAACTTTGATTTATTATTGGCTTTGTTGTTTTTTTGGTTCTAATTTTGACAATTGTTGATTTCGGGCTAAGGATTCTTCACCAAAAAAAGTAAGGTTAGAGTCTTGATTTCCTTTTAATTACTGTAACTGATTTTGAAATTTTTATGAAAAACCCTATACCACTGAAATAGAACTTGGGAGATTGATGAACAATGTCTGCTAAAATAATTTCTTTTGTTTTTTGTGTTTTTTAAAAGGCCATTTCTTATACTTCTTTCGGTTTACGGCTTATGAATAGTTATTCCACTATTGCATTTAGTTTGTGAAGGCTTAGTATGAGCAAACATGGTTGAGATTACAGAAGAGATGTCAGAGAGACCTCCCTCTCAAGCTGCATCTGAATCCGTGCAACGAAGGGCTAGTACTGTTGCATCTCCGCCACCTCCACCTCCACCATCTTCTCAACCTGGGATCAGCGGAAGTAAGAAGCGGAAGAGAACATCTTGGGTATGGAAACATTGTGTGACGAGTTTTGATGCAGATGGTAATGAATGGGCGAAGTGCAACTATTGTGAAGCTGGTAGTGGTAGGTATAGGGTTGGTGGTAACGATTACGGGACTACAAATTTAAACTATCATTTGACTAAGTGTAACAAGTATAAAGATACCCTAGAATCTAGGTCGTCGGGTCAACACTCTCTTGATTTTCAGCCTATCATGGAAGATGAGCAGCAAATAGTTGGGGTTACGTTCTGTCAAGAAGCTTGTAGAAAAGCATTGATAAAGTTTATTGTCACGGATGAACAGTCCTTCCGAATGGTTGAAGGAGAAGGGTTTAAGGCATTTTGTAGGTATCTAGAGCCAAGGTTCAAACTTCCATCTCGGATGACAGTATATCGTGATATCTGCAAATTATTTGTGAGTGAAAAGGCCAATCTGGTGAATTATTTCAAGATGAACAGTGTAAGGGTTTGTCTAACAACCGATACATGGACGTCCATTCAAAACTACAATTATATGGTAGTTACGGCTCACTTTATTGATGATCATTGGAAGTTACACAAAAGAATCATTTGTTTTTGTTTAATCACTAGTCATGGAGGGGAACAAATTGGAATAACATTAGAGAAGTGTTTGATAGAGTGGGGGCTTGAGAGGGTTTTTACTATCACTCTTGATAATGCTTCTGCCAATACAAAGGCAATTGAATATGTCAAAGAGATAGTTGTAAGTTGGGGAAGCTCAATTGTTAGAAGTAAACATTTGCATGTCAGATATGCTGCCCACGTATTAGCTCTAGTTGTCAAGGATGGGTTGAAGAAGTATCATACTTCAGTGCTTAGAATCAGGTCGGTGGTTAAATACGTCACGAACTCTCCTGCTAGAATGAAAAAGTTCTTAGATGTTGTATCTCTTGAGAGGATAGAATATAAAAAAGGATTAGTATTAGATGTCAAAACTAGGTGGAATTCCATTTACTTAATGCTGGATGTTGCAGAGAAGTATGAAAAGGCCTTTATAAGGCTAGCACGGTCAGACAAAGCATTTCGTGATAGGTTTATTTTCGATATTCCTGATGAACCAACAATGGGTGCTGATATTAATGATATTGATAGTACAGACATTCCTGATGAACTAGAATCTAGTTCATCTGATTCGGATGCTCCCGAAGAACCATTAGCTGGTCGGAGAAAAGGCAAGAAAAAAAAGCCTCAAGTGCATGCTCCCGAAAAGTATGATTGGTCTAATGCTCGAGTGCTAGTTCAGTTTCTACAGGTATTTTAAGCTTTTTTCTCAATCATTTTAGAACTGATTGCATGATAAAACAAGGTCAGAATGTTATGTTATGTTATGTTATAAACTGAACCATTTCAATTCTTTTAATTAGAATTTAGTACTCTTGAACTTATTAGAGGCATAAAAGCATGATAACTGCAAAATTGCTTTAATTTGTTGTCATGTTTGTTCTGTCTTTTTTGTTCCTTTAATCTGTTGTCATGTTTGTGGTAAGTTGTGTGCAAATGCAGCTTCAAACTGCATGTAATAAGGGATCCGAGTTTGCTGTGATTTGCAGTATAGTTTGTTGGATTCTTTTAATCTAAGTCGAAGTGGAAGGGCCTAAAATAAAACACTTCAGTGTTGATGCCCATAATCGTGAATGTGATTCTGCCGAATTGCTTGTTCGCCCTTTATTATTCATCTTCAGATATTTTGTTTGGTATCCAGGCCAGTTTATGCCAATTTGTGACTTTGTTATCTTCCTGCATTTACTTTTTCCACAAATTCGAACACTTGATGCTCTGTCAGACTTGCCAACACAGTTTTTTTTATTTTAAACTTGCCAGCACAAGTGGCTCTACCTATTTGTTGCATGTATAGATATGTTGCATCATTTTCCCTGCTAGGATTTGAATCTATTTGGAGATGGTCAGGGGAAATTTTACTGTTGGGTCCCGGATGATTAGATTACTTGTAGGAATTGATTGAGAAGGGCTGTTTTACAGACAACAAAACCATCAACTTAAAAGAACATCCAGTTCTAACTGGAAAGGATTATTGTTGGATCCCTTTTAGTACTACCCATGTTACTGTTAGCCAACTTGCAAGCTGAAAATGGGTAACCATTATATGGTGCTCCTGACTTTTGGAATTCAAAGTTTGAACAATGCTTATTTCTCCGTGGAAGTTCAATTTCAAATAGTTGTAAGTTTCACTCTATGTTGTGCTCAGACCATATCTAAATGCTGAAAAATTATTTAGATAACAATTTGTATTGTTTGTACAGGTATTTTATGAAGCCACCGTTGAGTTCTCTGCATCTACGTATGTCACTTCACATACTTTTTTGGAAGAACTTAGTGATGTTCATGGAGAATTACATGATTGGCAAAATACTGATGACGATGCCTTTTTAAGCCATATGGTTGAAAAAATGCTGTTGAAATACAATAAGTATTGGGGAGATTACAAGAAAATGAATGCTTTGTTGTTTATTGCTGTTCTTCTTGATCCAAGGGAAAAAGAACGTGGATTGGTTGTAACAATAGAAGACTTGATTGTGCATGATAATCCTGCGCAGAAACAAAGACTAGTAAAAAATTGGGTAGAGAAAGTGAGAGAAGATTTTGATTACTTATATGCAGCTTATAAATCAGAATATTCAGTTGTGGGAAGTGTGTTAGCCTCATCAGAGTCTATAGGTGAAACTAGTGTTAGTTCTAGTCAAGGGAGTTTGTGTTCTATTTTAACTAGAAAGACAAAGCATAAGGCTCATAGAGATGCACGTAAAATCCAGCTGTCTACATTGGAAGATTATGACAAATCAGAGGTGGAAAGATACTTGGCGGAGCCAATTTACTCACCAACTAAAGACAAAGAAGGTTTTAAATTTGATATATTGGTTTGGTGGAAAATCAATGCTGCTAGGTTTGACATTCTGTCACTCATAGCAAGAGATGTACTTGCTATCCCTATCTCATCTGTTGCTTCTGAATCCGCTTTCAGTACTGGAAAGCGAATACTTGGTCATTTTCGAAGTTCTTTAAGGCCCAGGACAGTAGAGGCCTTGATTTTATTACAAAACTGGTTGCATACCCCAATTGACATGGATCCTTCTACTTTCGGAGCTGAGACGGACGAGGATGACGCTGTCGAGTCAGGTATAAAACTTGTTGCTGTTGAATTTATATTTATGCTGTATTTTACAGAAACAGATTCCATGATTGTAGATTAGGTTAAGTGGATCAAATTTGTAGTCCTGTTTGCTTGATTTTGGTGGGCAATTTGAGTTTGAGTGATTTTGCTGCCAATGGTTGTTGAGATTTGACTGAATTTTGATGTGTTGCAGATCTATTTGGTGATCTAAGTGGTTATTCCATCATCGTAGATGACGATTAAAGAATAAACATGAAGAATAAGGTCACATGAAGATTGTGACAAAGACAGTGATTTTTATCACTTAGTTAGGTTGTGGTATGTGTTAGTATAGTAATGTTCTGGATCAGCTGCAGATCAATGACTTGGTATTTACTTGTTATATTTTGTCACATTCATATTCCAAGTGCCATGATTCTGTGCCACTGAGTGTTATTATTACCTTCCCAGTTATGATTGCCATTTAAAACTATGGATTTATGCAACTCATGCACATTTTAAAACTGTAACTATTTCTATTTTGTCTCTCATCATATGCACGTTTGTGTTCATTTAGTTTATAAAGTGGTTCAACTGTTGCTGTGTTGGCTTTGATATGTAGCGTATAAAGATATTTTTACGTTGATTGGCTTCAACTGTTGTTATGCAGCTTTATTTGGTGATCTTAGTGTGTATTCCATCATCGTAGATGATGATTGAAGAAGAAGGTCATATGAAGAGCTTTTGGTTATGATACTGTTATATGAAGAACAAGGTTACGTGAAGAACAAGGTTACGTGAAGAACATGGAATTATGCTGGGATTCATCGTCGATTTTGAAAAGAATAGAACTCTTGTTTCTTGAGACTACAAATGGCTTTGTGCCTAGCAGGATGTTTTTGTTTGTTCATTTTTCCCCAGTTAGATTGGCAGTACCATTGGGTACATACTTAGATAGGATGGCTCTTATTTGTTGTGTTGTTGCAAGATATTTTTTTTTTGTCTTTTGGGGATCATTTTTTGTATACACAGAAGGTAGTAACTAGTAACCAGTCCAGAAAATAGAAAGAAGAAAAAAACAAAAAAAAATGGTTATACCCGCCACCCTATCCTACCCGACCCGCCAATTGATGGGTCGGGTAGGATCTTACCCGTTTACTGGCGGGTAGGGTGGCGGGTAAAAATTTCTTACCCGCCATTTAGCGGGTAGGGTGGCGAAATAGGCCATATCCTACCCACCCTACCCGTTGTGCAGCCATATGCTTTGGCGCTGGACACTGTCGTGAAAATCAGCCTTGCCCATGGCCAGCGCCGGGAGAAGCAGCCTTGGCCTGGGGATTCAGAATTTTCTTTGGCGCCAGTGCAAGCCCCAACACCATGAGAAACAACCTTGGCACTTGGCAACTTAGGTGCTAGCTTTAGCCTCTCGGTATGACTAGGGTTGCCCGTTATTTCACAAGGCTTGATGTTGGGCCTGGGTCAGTACCATGTTTGGAATATCTCTCATTAGTCTTCGTCGACTTTCTAAGGGTGAACATACACTTCTCTTTCATGCTTAGATGCTACTTTCGTTACGAAGATAGTAGAAGATTGATGTTGTTTGAAAAAGACTTCGAACATGATGCGGATACAGAACAAGTTCAAGGAATTCAACCGTGGAATTTTTGTGACTTGAGACAATTTCAATATTACTCAATGTGAGTGTAAATATCGATCATCCGTGGAATTATTGCAACTTAGAACATGCTCAATGTCGCTCTATACTAGTGGTCAATCCATCTAGGAGCTAAATCAGTATAGATTCAATAAAGAGGTGAGTACAATATAAATACTAAAATACTTCGTATATATATATTATATAATACTGAGAATTCAGTCGGGTTAAGCCCTAGCACATATATATTCATAGACAGGTCATAAGGATCAATACATAACTCCTGTGACCATTGTCAGAGACTATAAGAATAAACTATATGCCTCTGACACGGGTTCAGAGACGAATTTACATGTTTTTCCCTTGTCAAAAAACCACCATCAACATTACTTTTTAAAGATGCCTATCAAATGTATTTCACTAGAATATCAATATTAGAACAAGTTTTAGATAACTTTGTGGAATCTTCAACTTTAGATTTCAATAAATAAACATGGTTACTGAATAGATATTGAGGTTCTATTAAATCTTATATTTGATAAATAATTCTTGAATGTATTTATAGCATAAAAGAAGGACTTTAGAATAGACAAGAGTTATATAAAAAATCAAATCAAGATACAGGTTACGAAACTCTCGAGATGATAGTTCTACATGTACTTCACGATTCCAGGGTGAAGTATTCAAAGTCTCACCTTTTGTTCTTGAAGAACCTTCGGTGATGGGGACAACTTTTGTATAATAAATGCACATGTGAAAGGGATATTTTTATTCTGTTGCAGGATGTCTCTGATTTATTGTGAACTATCAAGGATAGGTTGCTTTAGATGTAAGAAATGAATTTCATGCAAATTAAGTAATTATCAATGCTACTAAGTTTAAGTTATTTCCTGGATACATAAAGTATATTTCTTTAGTTTGAATTCAAATTGCGTTAAGGTTCTTCCCATAGTTCGAAGTATTGAAACAATTGAATGTCAAGTAATTACCATAAGAGTTGTTTCTAAAGATAACTTTAAACTACTATAGTTAGGCGTGTGCATACGAAGTTGCAGCTGAAAAGGAGAGGGTACCTAGTACACCACCAACTTTTTCTTTCAGCACCCTGTATGGACAAAACCTAATGCAATTGCAAGTAGACCAACTTAATGATCCTCGACTGGTATATATATATACAGTTTATGTCTTTTTCTCTTCCACTATACCATTTTTACGGATTCGCAACTAAAATTTGTAACGACCCAGCGGCTGTTACAAATATTTTCGTTACAAAAAGGCGTTACAACTGATTTGTAACAGGCCACAGCCGTTATGATTTTTATTCATAATCAGAAAGTCAAGACAATAAATTCCGTGAACCTGATTGTTTTGAAGAGTACTTGGACGATCTCAAAAATCAATATCCAGAATCAATCTAGTCGTATCCAAATAATCCAATCAGAATTTTTCCAAGTAACTAAACTTGTTATCTATCTTTCAAGATACGAATTCTACAATAAACAAGTCTCGTAGTCGATCACAATTAGATGGATGTATCTACTAATATTGAATATGTACAACTTGCATAAATCTAATTATAAAGATTGTTAAAGCATAGCTCGATTGAACTCACCAAGCATTGGTATGTCAAGTTTGGTTGTCATATTTTAGTGTGTCAAAACTCATCTAAAGTCGCTTGATTATATACTAGAGTCAACTTCGTTTAGGTTAGACTAGAAAGTCTAGGAATGTTGAGACATACAATTATTACTCCGAAGACCTGAAGAATGTGAAGAAGAAGCGAACTACAACGACGACATCATCCTTCCTCTTGAGATTAGTAATATTTGACTTGAACTGTTTCATTACTAATGTATCTTTCAAGTTGTGCTATATTGAAAACATAACTGCGAAGCTGTATATACTATACATATTGTATGATAGTCTAGTGATGTGACATGGTCATATTTGTATGATCATAGTATTAGGGAATTAGACTACGAAGTATAACGCTTATCTTTTGAACTTCATAGATATGACATCGACATAATCTTGTATATACTGTTATGATTATGTGAATGGGTTATGGTGAAGATTTCATCCTAGGAAACAATGTTTTTCATTTGTTTAAAGGAAGTACATTCATGTACTTGTTTTATGAATCGAAAGGGAAATCGTTAGGCTTATTGGTACGGCTATTCATTGCAAATCTTTGGATTACCAATATGTGTGAGATGGTAGAACCGATCGTAACTTTGTTATGTATCTTGGTATAACTAATCACAATGCCCGACTTATGATTTGGTATGACTAGTTTTTAGTAGTTGGTGTAACCGATCCTAAGTAATCACCATGAGATGGTATGATCGATATTTGTAATTGGTGTGATCGATCCTAGTAATTGGTGTAACCGATCCTAGTAATTGGTGTGACCGATCGCAGTGTATTGTGTAATCGATCCTTGTAATTGGTAACCAGTCCTGGTAATTGGTGTAATCGATCCTGGTAACTGGTGTGACCGATCACAAGCAATACCATGAAATATGGTAAACGGTCCTGGTAACTGATGTAACCGGTCCTGGTAACTTGTGTGACCGATCACAAGTATTTCCATATTGAGGTATAACTGATCCTAGTGATTGGTAGAACCGATTGAACCCATGTATGTGTTTTGATATTCGATCAATCACATAGTTATCTTGGAATACAGGTGAACCAATTCTAAACTTGTTTGGAAGTGTGGTATAACCGATTCCAACAATGTAAATCCATGTAAATATGAATAAGGATTTACAGTGAAGAGATGTCAACATACTTTGAACAGGTACAATAACTCTTATCATATATTATTTAAAGATATTCCTTAGTACCCAAAGAGATCATGTGCCGAAATAAATTGGGAATCTTTTAATTAAGGTTTTTGGTTTTATATGCTTTAATTACCGGTAATTAAATGCATATCTCTAGAGAACAAAAATTAGTAATATGCATTTACTAATTGAAGATTTTCTATTGAGAGATTTCAGAAATTTTGGACAAACATTTATTGGAATTAGGAAAACCGATATTGGCATTCATTGCATATCTTGAGAATATTTTCGGTTTTGGAAATTCCTTGATGTCCAAACATCATTGGTCTATAAATACCTAAGTTTGCATTTCTAACAAACTATCCTAAGAGCTAGGCAAACATCATTATTGTTGTTTCTGGTAGAGCAGTCTAATCGGAGAGGAAAGTATCCTAATTAGGTGAAATCTCTTACGACCGCTCGTTTAAAGACTTATGTGGGATCAAGAAGCTCTACGAGTACCGTTGGTGGGAAACTAGATAATTGCAGTGTTATTAATTTTCAATTGATTTGATTGACTAACGGTTGTTAAAACTTTGATGGCACCTAGTTTGTTTATTCTTAAGAATCTTCTCTTCTGATATAAGATTCACTCAAACTAAATCGAAGTATCGACGGGATCTTTAGAACTGTTTGTAGATCTAAAGACATCTTGTGATAATCCATTGTTAACAGACTCCGTTCTGTGTGTGATTGATTATAAGAGATTCAAGTGGTGTTGTGCAGGTTATTATTGAAAATTAAATAAGATTTGAAGACGAAGAAGATTTCTTATTAGTTCTCATATCTTTGTGTGTGCACAAACCTTGATCGGATGGGATCCAACTAGAATTGGATTTATTCAATTGATTAGTTACGTGAGATTGGCATCACTTTATAGTTTCTTGTTGGAATCTATATTGATTGATTGCGAATCTAAACTTAACTACTTTTATAGTTATTGGATAGATTGATCTAACCAGGCAAAGGAGTTTATTAGATTAAACGGAAGAGCCTTTGCATATGACTTATGATATCTTCATCTTAAAAGAATCAATAGATTTGTTACCAAACATATTTGTTGTTCCTTTACTGTTTGGAATACGATCCAAAGGAATTGCACCAGTGCGTGACCTTCGAAGTCGGAAGCGCAGGGATACTGAGGAAACTAAGTGAACTAGGGGTAGTTGCTTAGTCTCAACTATACAAAGTTGGTGTAGATTTTGCATAGAGGCTTAATTCTGAGAGTATTCAATTCTGGACTAGGTCCCAGGGTTTTTCTTCACTTGCAGTTTTCCCCGTTAACAAAATCTTGCTGTGTATTTTACTTTTCTATTTCCGCAATTATAATTGTTATTATAATTAAAAGTAAAATACACAAACGTTAACTCCGATATACTTGATAGTGATCCTATAAAGTTTGGTTAAGTCTGAAGCTATTATCAAGTATCATACTTTGGTAGTCATATTGTCTCGATCTCGTATCCATAGATAATCACACAAGTGTGAATACCGATTTGTTGTATTGTCTCGACTCTGTCCATAGACGATCATTTTCGGTAAGAGGACTTATAGGTTGTAAATAAAAAGATTGTGGTATATTTGGGTACCCTCATCTTTTCAAAGATAAAAAATATAATGCGGAAAAGGAAAAACACAAGACACCTCAAGTTTATTCAACAAGGAAATCGCAACTGCCGAAAAACCCCAGGACCTCGTACAGATTTGAATACCAAACTGTATTAAGCCTCTACAGACACTGGCCTACCATCAGATTTCGGACTGGAACGTAGTCGAGACCGAATCCTCCCTCCGAGCATTTCAGTTACATTCGTGCTCCTTACGTCTCCTGAACCTCGCAATGATCTACGTAATTGATTCCCTTAGCCGACATCCTTTACAGCCTAAGAGTTGCTTCGGCCTAAGTGAAGACTTGTGGTACCAATATGCCTCTAACAGATAGACCTATTTGATTTCCATTTAGATCGAATAGATTAAGGTTTGGAAATCTGTTTGCAATAGACAAAGCTAAAAAACCTCACAAATCCAGAATACTTACACTCAGTTAGCTGAGAAGCCTGGATTCTCAAGAACAATCGTGAATTAATCAATTAAGAATAGTTTTCAGATATCTATATCGAGGAATCACAAGTCTGAGATGAAGAAAACTTTGTGATTTCTATCTATCTCGCTCCTGAAAGAGATTACTAAAACCTCGATAACAGAAAGAGCAAGATCAGAATACACGAACTATCAAGGTAAAGATAGTCGGACCTGGATTCACGAATTCCTAAGTAAAGTCTTTCAGTCGTAGACCTAATTATGTTTCTCCGAAATTTTTTGTAGAGGATGACTCTAGCAATCAACTAGGACACAGAAGTGTCAGGGATTGAATTTTCCAGTTGAATAAGTCTCTATTTATAGATGTTCAAGACTAAGGGTTTTTTAGAATTCAATCTAAGATAACTTGAGATTCAAGCAAACATTTTCTATGTTTAGATGAAACTCTAGTGAGGGTTTCACGTAAGCATGTGAAAATTTGGCTTGTGAAATCACATTGAAGAATACACACTGTGGTCCGGGTACCGGAACCGTGTATAACGATTGTTCTTTGGAAAATATGCCTTTCGAAGTAGTAAACAATATTGTGATCATTTAAACACTTAAGACTTGAATCATGATGTACATACACAAGGTGTTTTAGTGATCAATGAAGTCTTAAAGGTGTTTATGAGAGTCATAAAAATGTTAAACTTATTTAAAAAATAAGTCTTTAAGCATCTGCAAATATTTACTGGGACCACTGGTGAAACAGTTTGTGAACTGTTAGCCAGTTCGTGAATTCAGGGTGCTACGGTTCGTGAACTTTCCTGTTGTTCTTGAACTCATACGTCTACGTTTTGTCAACTGGGTTCACGAACCGTTGGCTATTTCACCAATTCAGATGACCACAATTCGTGAACTTTCCCATTCAGAACTCTATAATTTGCGAACTGGTTCTCCAACCTTCATCATATATTCATGGTTTGCGAAGTGGTTCGCCAACCTACCTTGAGTCCAAATTATAGAATTTCTGATAAACTCTCTTTTGATGTTTGAAACATTCCCATTTTTCATAGATATAATTATCATTGCTTGGGCATGTTCAAATGATCCATATGACACAAAAATAGTTCTTGAACAATAAATTGTTTCGAACTAATATTTTTAAGGGACAACTAACATTGATTTCTTAAAATCATATTTCAAGATGTTTAACAAGACAAACATGTCTCAAAATTTCTTCTTTACAATATTAAATCTACTAGAAGTCATAAAACATAGTCTCATATAAATAAAATGGTATTGATGGTGGATTTTTGACGAAGTTCATATTCGTAAAATCACATCGAAAATTATGTATCTCTTATCGGTATTAGGATCATAAGAAATTATGTCTTCATATTCTACAAAAGAAGTGAATCACTTTTCTGTAAAATTCCTAAAGTATATGACGACAATATTAATGCTTCTGAGGCAGAACTTTCAATATTCCATATATTTTATGGTTAAGCTGAAAGTTTCGGCATTCCTAGTTTGAATTCGGAACTCATCTTTGGTGCCAGAATTTTCCCAGAATAATATATGATACTGATCACATCATATCCAAATGCTCCTAGACATATTGCATGCTAGTATAGAACAACTAATTAATTAATTATAGCACGGCATTCACCGGTGAATCCCTAGAAATAATTAATTGATTCTAGTGCGGAATTCACCGATGAATCCCTAGAAATTTACACTAATTAAACTCTAATATTCACTTACTCAGGATCCATGGATTTTGAAAAGACGAGGGTACCAAATACACCACAATCTTTTGTTTATCAACCTATAAGTCCTCTTCCGAATGTGATCGTCTATGGACATAGTCGAGACAATACAACAATTCGGTTAACACTTCGTGTGATCGTTTATGGATACGAGATCGAAACAATATAACAACAAGATTACTTGTGTGATTGACTATGGATACAAGATCGAGACGATACGACAACAAAGTGTGTACTTGATAATAGGTTCGGTAATAACCGAAACTCTATAGGATCAATATCAAGTATTATGGAGTTAACGTACTTGTGTATTTTAATTAATTATAATAACAATTATAATGCGAAAATCAAAGTAAAAGACACAACAAGATTTGGTTAATGAGGAAGCCGCAAATGCAGAAAACCCCCGGGACCTAGTCCAGTTTTGAATACTCTCATAATTAAGCCGTTATACAAAATCTAATACCAACTTCATATAGTTGAGACCAAGTAGACTACCCCTAGCTACTTAGTTCTCTCATTATCCCTGCGCCTTCGACTTCTAGAGTCACGCACATGAATAGCAATTCCTTTGGATCGTATTCCAAAGAGCAAAGGTAAAATCTGTTTGGTGACCACTCTAATCAATCTTGCTACAAGATAAGATGAGATGTTGACAAAGGATCTTATGTTTAATATAATAAACTCCTTTGTCTGGTTAGATCAATCTATTCGATAACTACCTAAATAGTCAAGTCTAGATTCGCACTCAATCAATATAGATCTCAAAAGGAAATATAGAGAATGCCGATCTCACGCAACTAATCAATCAGATCTATCAAAGATAAATTGATTCTAGTTGGATCCCAGACAATCAAGGTTTGTGCACTAAATCCACAAGATACGAAAACTAATAAGAATTCTTCTTCGTCTTCAAATCTTTTATTGCCTTCAAATACCTGCACGACACCACTTGAATCTCTTGTAATCAATCACGCACAGAACAGAGTCTGTTAACAGTGGATTATCACAAGATGTATGTAGATCTAACAACAATTCAAAAGATCCCGTCGATACTTTGATCTAGTCTGAGTGAATCTTATATCAGAAGAGAAGATTCTCGAGAATAAACAAACTAGGTGCAATCAAAGTTTCAACAAACGTTAGTCAATCAAATCAAATCGAAAACTAATAACACTGCAATTATCTAGTTTTCCACCAACGGTACTCGTAGAGCTTCTTGATCCCACAGAAGTCTTTAAACGAGCGGTCGTATGAGATTTCACCTAATTAGGATACTTTTCTCTCCGAATAGACAGCTCCACCAGAAACAACAAAAAATGAAGTTTGCTTGGCTCTTAGGATAGTTTGCTAGAAATGCAAACTTAGGTATTTATAGACAAGGATGTTTGGACACCAAGGAATTTCCAAAACTGAAAATATTCTCAAGATATGCAATGAATACCCAAATTCAGTTTTCCTAATTCCAATAAATGTTGGTCCAATATTTTCCGAAATCTCTCATAGAAAATCTCCAATTAGTAGGTGCACATTGCTAATTTTTATTCTCTAGAGCTATGCATTAATTTCTGGTAATTAAAGCATATAGAACTAAAAACCTTAATTAAAAGATTCTTAATTTATTTCGGCACAAGATCACCTTGAGTACCAAGGAATATCTTTGAACAATAAATGATAAGGGTTACTGCTCGTGTTCAAAGTATGTTGACATCTTTACACAGCAAATCCTTATTTCGTATTTACATGGATTTGCTTATTTGAATCGGTTCTACCACACTTCAAAACAAGTTTAGAATTGGTTCTACTAGTTTTCCAAGACTACCATGTGATCAGTCATACAAAGTCACAATGGTTAGTTGTGATCGGTTCTACCAAGTCACATACATGGGTTCAGATCGGTTATACCAATCACTAGGATCGGTTCTACCTAAACATAGTACCTACTTGTGATCGGTCACACCAGTCACTAGGATTGGTCATACCAATTACAAGGATCTGTCACACAACCACTTATGATCGGTCACACCAATTACCAGAATCGATCAAACCAATTACAAGGATCGATCATACCATCTCATGGTGATTACTTAGGATCGGTTACACCAAGTACCAGGACCGGTCATACCAAATCATAAGTCTAGGTATTGTGATCGGTTATACCAAGATACATAACCTGAGTTAAGATCGGTTCTACTAACTCACACATATTGGTCATCCAAAGAATATGCAATAAATAGTCGGACCAATAAACCTATTGATTTCCCTTTCGATTCATGAAATAAGTTCTGAATGTACTTCCTTTAAACAAATGTAAAACATTGTTTCCTATGATGAAATCTTCACCATACACCCATATACATAATCATAAAACTATATACAAGATTATGTCGATGTCATATCTACGAAGTTCAAAAGATAAGCGTTATACTTTGTAGTCTAATTTCTTAATACTATGACCATACTATTATGATCATATCTCTTCACTAGAGTATTATATACTTTACATACAAGATTATGTCGATGTCATATCTACGAAGTTCATAAGAGAAGCGTTATACTTCGTAGTCTAATTCCCTAATACAATGACCATACTATTATGATCATGTCTCTTCACTAGAGTATTATATACAATATGTACAGTATATACAGCTTCGCATGTTATGTTTTCAATATAGCACGACTTGAAAGATACGTTAGGAATGAAACAAGTTCAAGTCAATATTACTAACCTCAAGTGGAAGGATGATGTCGTCGTTGTAGTTCGATACTTCTTCTCTTTCTTTAGGTATTCGGAGTAATACTTGTATGTCTCAACATTCCTAGACTTTCTAGTCTAACCTAAATGAAGTTGACTCTAGTATTTAATCAAGCGACTCTAGATGAGTTTTGATACTAAAATATGACAACCAAACTTGACATACCAACGCTTGGTGAGTTCAACCGAGCTATGCTCTAACAATCTCCCCCTTTTCAATTTTAGTGAAAAAACCCTATTTACAATATGGAGCTAAACTAATTACAAAATAACTCATTCTTCATATGCTTGATTCCGAGTTTCAACAGCACAATAACCTGCATATATTCAATCAATAAATGCCGTTGTTGACATTTGAATAACAAAAGCTTTTTCCCCCCCCCCCCCCCCTAATGGCAAGCTAGGTTAATATTCAATCCGAACATCTTTTCTATTTCCCTTTTGTAGTAATAATTACTACACAACAATATGATATGTTTCTCCCCCTTAGTCAATGCTCTATTATTTCGTTTAGATATAACGTTTAATCACTTGCTTACTCCATATATTTCTCCCTATGTGATTTGATATTTGATCAATCACATAGTTATCTTGGAATACGGGTGAACCAATTCTAAACTTGTTTGAAGTGTGGTATAACCGATTCCAAGAATGTAAATCCGTGTAAATATGAATAAGGTTTTACAGTGAAGAGATGTCAACATACTTTGAACACGTACAGTAACTCTTATCTTTTATTGTTCAAAGATATTCCTTAGTACTCAAGGAGATCCTGTGCCGAAATAAATTGAGAATCTTTTAATTAAGGTTTTTGGTTTTATATGCTTTAATTAGCAGCAATTAAATGTAGATCTCTAGAGAATAAAAATTAGTAATGTGCATTTACTAATTGGAGATTTTCTATTAAGAGATTTTGGAAATTTTGGACAAGCATTTATTGGAATTAGGAAAACCGAATTTTGCTATTCATTGCATATCTTGAGAATATTTTCAGTTATGAAAATTTCTTGGTGTCCAAACATCCTTGGTCTATAAATACCTAAGTTTGCATTTCTAGCAAACTATCCTAAGAGCCAGGAAAACTTCATTTCTTGTTGTTTCTGGTAGAGACGTCTAATCGGAGAGAAAAGTATCTAATTAGATGAAATCTCTTAAACCGCTCACTTAAAGACTTCTGTGGGATCATGAAGCTCTATGAGTACCATTAGTGGGAAATTAGATAATTGCAGTTGTTGATGGTGGTTTTTAGTTCATGGTTAAAATTGTAAAACCCTGTATTTAATGCGCCGTTGTTCTGCAAAGAAACTGAGCCATTTAAAAGTGATGAGTGCTCAAGCCTCTCAACTTACATATATATTGAGTAATTCAGTATATTTATATGAAATTATCCAGAATGGTGCATGTAGCAACAATCCCAAATATTATGTAAATTTCTGAGTATTTGTTCCATACCATGTTCCCAGTTGAACTCTTAATACTGACATGACATGACGACTAATGTTCGCTCTCAGCCGAGTAGCATGAATCTCCCGAAGTATCAGGATTGGGATACGTGTGGAAGTACTCAATTAGAGGCACGCAAAGTTATGCTGCCCTTTAATAATAAATTAGTGATTTTTGTATCAGTATGCAAAATTCACCAAAATTTGATTGGTTTTGCGGCAACCCGCAAAATTCAGTCCTTTAACCTAATTTATCAATTTGCAAAAATTAGGTTTTTGGATCCCTGCGCAATATCTCGAACCCTATTGGTCGAGACCAAACCTAGGTAAGCTTGGCAATTAATCCGCCATGGACTAGTAGGAGCAAAGTCCTACCAAAAATCAGAAAAACAAGAAATAAAATAGGAGTTGCGGCAAATAGGAGCAGCAACAAGAGGAGGCGTGGCCACGCCACATGGACGGCCAGTTCGCCCTAGCGGGCACCACCTGAAGCCGGATGGCCACGCTCCAAGTTGCCCTTGCCGGCCCCCTTTTCCATCGACCAATCAGGTCACTCTAAATGCGTCACACACACTTGGAATGTGGCCGGGTCCATGTCACTTGCCGGCCCCCTTTTCCATTGACTAATCAGGTCACTCTAAATGCGCCACACGCACTTGGAATGTGTCCGGGCCCATGCCACTTGCCGGCCCCCTTTCCAATCGACCAATCAGGTCGCTTTAAACCCGCCACGCGCATTGAATGAAGCCAAACTGCGCCAACACCTAGTGGCCGTCGCGTCAACATGGACGACATGCCAATTAGCTAATCAATCATCCAAATCGCACCGGCATGATAATTGGCAGGCCATGCTATTCAGCGGCAGCAATATGCCAACGTGTTATAACAGCGCAGCCGCGTGCTATCTCACTTTTCGTTCGTGGTCAACGCCATAACAAACTATAACCAGGGTATTTTGATCAGAATAAAACTCTTGTTTTAATGGCATTGGTCGAATCAAGAGGAAACCCTAATCCTAGTCATGGCCTAAATTATGCCACTTCGGACCCACAACATGCCACAAGCTATGTGGGATTCAGAAGACCCTAAAAGTGATGCCCGCGCCATATTATAGCTACCCATGGCTATCCCTGCGTCCATGGTCATTCCCACATTATGGTCTTTCCATGATTTCTTTATTTAACGTGGCCACGGCAGTGTTTTCCAAAATGCCACCATGTCGCGGCCACATAGCCGCACACGCTAATTAGGGTTTTGACATGCCAAACCCTAATTTGGAAGGCGATTATGCCGACCCATGCCAAATAATGCCACCCAAGGCATTAAGTTTGATACAGCAATTAGATCCAATATTGTTGAGTCATATTTGGACCTAGAGCCAATATGCCAAGATATAGTGGCCGCAGCTACGCCAAGAAGGCGCCAATTGCGCCACTATGCCACTGGCAGGCGCCACTCCGCCACTATGCCACTGGAAGGCGCCAACGAGATGTGGCCATAATCAACGGCCACCCTCTTCCATAAATTACAATCTCGGTCGTCCAACTTTGCCAGCCGAATTGACCGGCCTAGATTAATTCTTAGGTGACCAACCAAAGACTAACTTAATAGCGTCACACGCTATTTCTTATGGCAAGTCTCATGACTTAGCTCGCCACACATGATCACCCGCCGCCTAGTTTGCGCGCGATTGGTCAGAATAACTAGGTCTTGCACACAAGACCCACTCAACAATCTGCTGCATATTTTCCACAAAAATACTCGAGACATCAAACATGTCACAAACTGGGGGATGCTTACTTGGGTATTTCTCTGGGGGTTTACAGCGTGCGGCGTGCAACACGCCTATTACGAGAAAGTGTCAGGAAAGGGCGGACGGTTAATGAGCAGTAAGTGAGTAGTGGGTGTAAGGCTGACCAGTCTTCCCTCGTGAGGGAACATGATGGTCACCACTTTTTACACGACTCCACTTGTCCACTACTTAACTGTCTCCACTTCCTACGAGATCAGGGGCTCAATCATGACTTGTATAAATAGGTTTTCGACCTATTGGGACAAAGGACAGAGTTTTGGTTAACAACACAGTATCCATAAAAAACACCAAGAACTGATATCTTACATTCCGCAATCCAGTTCAGTATTCTGATATAAGTCATAAAATAGCCACACCTTCAAAGTTAACCATTCTGATCTCAACACCTTCTTTGCTTCCCTCCCTAAATCAACCCTTCTCCTTCATTTTGTGACCGAAGCAAGACTGGAACGGCCATTTCTTGGTTTAGGCCAGGATTGTACAGTTTGATCTCTCTAAAGTACTCCCATGCAGTGCATTTGTTCAGGGTTTAGATTCGTTTCTCGGCGGCACACCCAAATTTACCAAAACCAACAGAATCAGTTTTTACCCAAAAACAACTGGCAACCACAGTGGGAGATTAATCTCTCGGTTGCAAGATCAATTTTTAATTTCATTTCAATTTTCCCAATTTCAAGATGGTGGATCTTAGGTCTGGATCAGCAACAAATCCTGATGCTACTGGCGCCGACAACACCCCTGGCGTCAACATTCCTACCAGTGACACCAATGTACCGCCTACCAGCATGATCAGCACACGTGGCTCTATATCCTCTATCGCCAACACTAGTGGCGCATGAAACATTCCCTCCGGCGTGACACCTCCTATCACCAGGGCCAAATCCACTACGGCCACTCCCAATGTTTCTTCAAGCGTAACACCCCCAATTGTTACTAGAGCCACTGCCACCCCTCCATAAGAACGAGAGACCGTAGGATCCAGAGGAAACCAACCCTCTATTACCATTGTTGATTTGATGGAGAGACAAGAAGTTCTCGCTAAAGCTCAGACATACATGGGCACAACTCAGAAAGAGGTACTCACTTTCCTCAAGACACTGACGGAGCGGCTACCTCAAGAACCACGTCAACCCCAAATGGAGCCAATAAAGAGTACTTTTAATACTCCCGGCGCAGGCACCTCAGCAGGGCGTGCCTTTGTAGACGAAGAGGCTCGTTTTGCTCCTAAACGTCCATTGGAAAGGAATCATCCATCCAATTTCATCACGTGTGAGGATCTGGAACGACTTTTCCAAAATCGAGGCAAAGAAAACCCGGTAGACCTGCACCAACATCAACCTCCTTATCTTCCTGATGTGCAAAGAGTTCCCCTCCCGAGAGGATACTCTTCTCCTCAATTTTCCCTTTATGATAGCACTGGTAACGCTCGTGAACACATCTCTAGTTTTCTGGAATTCTTAGGAGAGAACGAATACAATCATGTCCTCCGCCTGAAAGAATTTTCAAAGTCACTTACTGGAAGAGCGTACACCTGGTACAACAACATTGCACCAAATAGCATATCCAACTGGTGTGAGATGGTGACCGCTTTTTACAAGAAATATTTCTTCGTGTCCGAGCAAATCACTTTTTCAGACCTGGGGAGAATGTTCCAACGAAACAATGAGCATCCAAATAATTATGTCAAGAGATTCAGGATTCAGGCACTGAACTGTCACTATCCAAATATGACTGAACAACAGTTGGTGGAGTCATGTATTAACGGTATGGTTCCCATCTATCGCGCTTTACTGGAGAACCTGCGCTTCCAGAAATTCTCTGAACTCCATGAAGCTGCTAAGCGGGGTCGGCTACAACAGCACCAGCACTGTTGGAAAGAACCAGACCAGTCAGGAGTGAAGATGCACGCGAGACTCGAGGAAACATGCGCCTCATCAACAAGCAATATAACACCGGTCCCTCTGTAAGCGTAGTGGGTGAAGGAGGAAAGAGGAAAGCTCCAGCAGCGGAACAGCAACCCAAACGTACGGCACCAGCATATCAGACAACTTCACCCCGGAAGGCCGCGGAAAAGATCCCTCTACAACAATAAGAAACTGGAGACGCTTCTCCAAACTTCCCATTTTCAATTGAGGAAGTAATTGAACTCCTGGAAGCGTGGATCCAAGATGACACCATCAAGCTACCTCCTCTCAGACGTCCACCAACTGAGGAAGAAATGACAAAACCCAAATAATGCCGTTACCATAGGTTCGTCAATCACCCAACCAGTGACTGCAACAAATTGAAGCACATTTTCAAAGAAAAGATGGATGCAGGAGAACTCCAATTAGGGAATGAAGGTGTTCACAGAGATCCCTTCCTGTCAGGATATGCATGATTTCTTGGGACTCAGTCCACAAAACTGTATAGTCTATGATGGAGCATTTATGTGAAATTCTATATTTCTCCAAAGCGCAGCGTCAAGACATATTTGCAGCCCTCAACTGTATTGTATCAGGCAAGCGTTTGTTTCAAGTCAAGGAAGCCGCTCCCAAACCCCAATCTTTCTTGGAAAGCGCAACCGATAGATGCAACTATGCAAAGGAGTTTATTAGATTAAACGGAAGAGCCTTTGCGTATGACTTGAGATATCTTTATCTTGAAAGAATCAATAGAGTTGTAACCAAACAGATTTGTTGTTCTTTTACTGTTTGGAATAATCCAAAGGAATTGTACCAATGCGTTACATTCGAAGTTTGAAGCGCATGGATACTGAGGAAACTAATTGAACTAGGGGTAGTTTCTTGGTCTCAACTATAGGAAGTTGGTGTAGATTTTGTATAGCGGCTTAATTTTGAGAGTATTCAATTCTGGACTAGGTCCCGGGGGTTTTCTGCACTTGCATTTTTCCTCGTTAACAAAATCTTGTTATGTGATTTACTTTTGTTTTCCGCAATTATATTTTTTTATTTAATTTAAAGTAAATTACACAAATGTTAACTCCGATATGCTTTATAGTGATCCTATAAAATTTGGTTAAGTCGGAACAAGTATCACACTTTGGTAGTCGTATTGTCTCGATATCGTATCCATAGACAATCACACAAAGTGTGAATACTGATTAGTTGTATTGTCTCGACTCTGTCCATAGACGATCACTTTCGGTAAGAGGACTTATAGGTTGAAAACAAAAAGATTGTGGTGTATTTGGGTACCCTCGTCTTTTCAGTAATCACAATGGTTCTTCGTCTCAGACTCTTGTGATTCTGCAATAACTTTTTCTGTTAATCAGTTGGGTTATTGTGAGGTGATTGATATTTCTAGGCTGCTCTTCGGGAGTATAAGACCGGATTATCAATTGGTTCCTGTTCACCTTGATTTTTATCAAAAGATGGAACAAAAACTGAATAAAGAATAAACATATATGTGGGAGAAAGATTTGTTTATAAATCTTCGACTTTGGGTCGCTGCAACACTTAGTTGTGGGTAAGATCAGCTAAGGGAATCAAGTGCGCAGAATCCGGCGTGGTTCTAGAGGCGTAAGGAACTCGACTGTACCTTAATCGGTGTGAGACTTGGTTAGGGCTCAACTACATTCCAGTCTGAAGTTAACTTGTAGTAGGATAGTGTCTGTAGCGGCTTAATACACTGTGGTGTTCAAAGCTGGACTAGGTCCCGGGGGTTTTCTGCATTTGCGGTTTCCTCGTTAACGAAATTTCTGGTGTCTGTGTTATTTCTTTTCCGCATTATATTTGTGTATATAATTGAAATATCACAGGTTGTGCGTAGTTCAATCAGTTGATAAATCCGACCTTGTTTGTTGGATATAACTTGATTGACACTTGGGCATTGGTCTTTGGTACCGTCCAAGTTATTTATCATATCAATCAGGCTCACGGATTTCTATCTGTTCAATTTGCGGATTGTGTTGAGAAATAAAGATAAAGCTCTTTGGTATATTTCTTGATTAAGTCTCACTTTTAAGTTGGTGCTCTCGGAATTATATTAGAGTTTAGTCCATACAGATTACCGAATGAATTATTGGGTGTGGTTGTTATACCCCCGCTTTTTCAATTGGTATAAGAGAAGGCAAACACGCTAAGACCTCATAAGTCTGTGTTTGTAGCAATCTGAATCTATGGATAGAAGTGTTATCTCAAACGATGCATCACCAGTTCAGAAACATTTTGACTTGGTTCAAGGCTTGGATCCACTTGAGGAATCTCTCACATCTTTTTCATTGCCTGAAACTGTGTATAACTGGGAAACACGCCTGGACAAACAGTTGGATGAACTTTCAGATGAAAGTGATTCAGATGTTGAAAATGATGTTGATGAGGAAGTCTCGCAATATATCAAGCTTTTTGACCATCTCATAAAGAAAAAGAAGTCAACGTCTTGTTTGACTGAGTTTCTGACTCATCTCTGTCAATAATACAAGAAAATGAGAAAACTCTTTAAAGGTTATGACTGTGGATATAATCTATTACAATCCCTTCTTAAAGATCGTAAAGAAGATGTGCGTTCAAAAAAATTTGAATGTGAAGATCATGAAAATCTTCGTCGAAATCTCTTTGTGTTGAAAGAAAAACTTGCAGAATCTAAAGCAAGGTGTGACTCTCAACAAAGTTGTTTCAGTGACAGAAAAAGCGTTTTCTCCCTCAATAAAAACAATTAAAGGCTGACCTAATTGCTGCTCACGATAAGGTCAAATTGTTGGAAGAAGACTTGGAAAATTCTAGCTCTAGCTCAACCAAATTATCCACTATGATGGGAGCATGTAAAAAACATCAGGATACATGAGGTTTGGGCTATAAAGGAATAGACGTTCCAAGTATTAGTAAGATCAGTTTTGATCATGCTAACAATAATTTCCAACAAAAGAATCTCACTGATGAAAAAAGTGATGATCTACCTCCAGCAGCTGAAGTACCAAAGAAGAAGGTTTGTCAACCTCCAAAATAGATCACATGAGATCAGGTAATAGCATTCCATTTAGTTGCCATTACTGCGGAAACAAAGGCGATCTTGAAAGAAGATGTCGTTTTCGTTTGCGGGATGTGAAACTTCATAACATTCTTGTTTGGATGTCTAAAAAAGTGATCAAACCTGTATCTCATATTACTGGTCTTAATTGTCCAACCTTTAGACATAGAAAGTGTTGTGATGAGCCATTCTTTGTTCGTAAGGGTAATACAAAAACTTTTCACAATCATAACATTTGTCAAAGGGACAAAGTTATAAGGACAAATAACTACCTTCGTGTTCCAGTAAAAGGAAAGATGGCTCTGTAAAAGGAAAATCTTTCAAAATATTCGTATGTGGTTGAAGAAAGCCTTGGATCGAAAGGCTCAATTGTTTCTGAATACATTTACATCAATAATCGTGTTCCGGAACTCAAGACTAGTATCAATAGACTCAAGCGCAGCATTAGGAAGGAAAAGAAGGCAGCAACATCAGGTATCTCTTGTCCTCCTCTTATTGATTCTCTTGAGACTAACTTTATTGACTTCTCGTATGATTTTCAAGAAAGAAATGGAGAGAATGTCAACATTCTTGATGAGCAAAAAGCTCATCATGAACTTGGTTGCTTCTGCCTCCTCATTGAGACCGTGTGAGGATGCACAAGTCTCTCAAGAACATCTTCTTCTTGACAAAGTGGTCTTTGTTGTATTTGTGTTTTTTTTTCTGATTTATTTAAAATAAAATAAAAATGATGATCATCTTACTGTTGAGCCTTGCTCCAGTTAATTGTTACACTTGGTAATATGTATGATCAGTAACTCTTGAAATAATACTCTTTGTTGTTAGCATTGAGAAGCTTCAATAAGTCTTTTCTTTTAGACAGTTGATTTATTGTTTATCAATAAAAGTCTTGTGCTCTAAATTTATTTATTGAGCAAAGATATTCTTTCTAAAGTTAAAAACTTGTTTTGATAATCTGTTAAAAACTTGTTTTGATAATCTGTTCAAAACATGTTTCTGAGATAGGCTCCATTGGTTCTTTGGTACTGAATTTTATTCATGTCCACGAACGGTCCATGAACTAGTTTCATGATCGGACGTATGGTTCCAGCACTAGTGTGTTTGGAAAGATCTATATGTGACCCTTGGGTTTATTCCTATGAAAAAACATATATATATATATATATATATATATATATATATATAAAAGACCGTTTTTCCTTCTTAGATATATGTGCGTTCCGTAACCTTAAGAAAACTTCTTGTGATATCATGGACTGCACGATGAATGGATGCAAAAAGGAAGACAAAATTGAAGATATGAAGGTTATTGAATTTCATGAGAATCCTCTCACCATAACCTGTTACTATGCTTGCGATCATGAAGACAATAGACCAGTTCAGATGTCATCTGATTTGGTTGGAAATCTTCTCCGAGATTTTGGGGTTGTATGTGAACAACTTGTAATTGCAAAAAAGAATCTTGATTTTCTGAGGACCGAACCGAAGAAAGCAACTGATGATCTTGCTATTGTTTGATCTCTAATTGTGGACTATGTCTAAGTTTTGCAGTTGGGTTCTTAGGAGTTTCTTTTAGTTTGTCTAGGAAACTTCTTATGAGAATTTATTCTTATGTTTAAGAAGGATAACTAGGGTTTGGAATAGCAATTATTGTGATTACGCATAGCTATTTCAACGATTTTCATCTTGCAATGTTTTTAGATTTATTTATTTAAATTCTAAGTTATTTGGAAGATGATTTTTGCAGTATTGCAATTGCTTAAATTCTAAGTTATCTTTTGATTTTATATATTTCAATTGCTTATGAGATGTATGCCTTTGCGTTCGTGAACTGTGCTAATATCTCATAATTGCTCAAAAGTTAAGTTTATTACGTCTTTATGCAAATATTGATAAAAGATAGAATGAACTTTTGAAAAATTCCGCCGTATTGATCTTTCCATGATCCACTTTTATGTGAAAGTACTGTATGGCTCCATAAGTTTTCTTATGTTGAGCATTTACGATTAAATTAATCTATAAGGTCTTCTTGTGATTAATTTATTCGAGTTTATTGGATACAAATCCATGTGATTTGTTAACGTCCAAAGAAATCCTTCTTTTTTTTTATAAAAAATAAGGTCGCTCATGTTGTTCTCTTGGGAATGACATCAAATGGGGGAGAGTTCTTAATTGAACTTGTGCTTAATTGCCATATCTTTGTGGGGAGTGCGGCTGTGGAATATTGTAGGAATTATCTTGTATCTTTATAAACTCCTTGATGAATACACTAAGTTTCGACTATGTGAAATCATCAAAAAAAAGTTGATATGTTCTCTTTTAGTCATGAATTATCTCTTTGAGAATTTCATTATGATCCCGTAGTTTTCATACCTTTACCAATTTATATTGACAAAAAGGGGGAGAATTATTTGGTAGTTCACACTACATACATATGGTTTACAGATCATTATGTAAGGGGGAGTGGTTTTCATTGTGATACGGAAGTATTGACTAAGGGGGAGTGATACATATCACCATAGTATTATTTCAAAGTTGTGATGCAATTGGACTTTGATTTTGTATAATAATACTATGACACTGTATAACAATGATTGAGAACATCTGTTTTCTTATTGTTATGGCTATGAATCTTCAACAACAATGATGCTGAGTTGAACACGTTCAGAATCGCTGGAGTACTTGGAGTAGCGAAGAATTCAAGGAATGTTGAAGAGCTAAGGAAATCCAGCATGATGGATGAGAAGCTACAACGTTTATTTATTTTGTACTCCATATGTATTGATAGTTTTATCACTAAATTTTACAAAAGGGGAGATTGTTAGAGCACTGCTCGGTCGATCTCGCAAGCGTTGCTATCTCAAGCTTGTTTGTCAAGTTTAGTTGATCAAAACTATATACTTGATTTCTAGTCTATTTATAGTTATGTCTCAGATTAGGATAGAAGTGTAGTTGAGATTTATACTTCACGGCGTTCACCAATTGAAGACGAAGATCTACTGAGGAGCTTAGAGGAACTTCATCAACAAAAGGTATGCGAAGACTAAAACTTATCTATCACTCAGAAGTCTATTATATTCTATCTTCTAATGAGACTAAGTCGTATAGCTATATAGACTTTTACATTATACACATTTGACATTTCGAGCTGAGTTTATCTCGTTTATCTATTTCTCGAAATATGTGTTGGAAGTTTTTTTCTTTAACTATGTTCATCATATTCTTGACGAGTTTAGTTGGAAACAATTTATTTGTTGGAAACTAAATATTAAGTCAAAAGATGATCATGTGAAAATTACCTTGAACATCTTACATGATTTGTGTGAGACAGTCATTTAATGTTAGCTTGGGAAGTTTCGTATTGATCATTCGATCACTTGAAAATTACTTAAAGCTAATGGTATGTGTGAGATTACCATTGTCGTCTTCTAAGGATGTTTCAATGATTGAAATGAGAGTTTAGAACAATTACCCATGTCTGGATGCAACACGGTATGCATACCTAGTATGCGAACTGTTTTGTAATGATTCAGGTCCGGAACTCTTGTTTGCGTACCTAGTATGCGAACGGGTTTACCTGAGTTGGGTCCGGGATAGTTGTTCGCGAACCTGGTTTGCGAACGGCTTGACTAGACCAAGGTCCGGAGCTGTTGTTCGCGTACCTAGTTTGCGAACTCAGTGGTTAAGTTCTAAAATAGGTTATGTATGATTCACATACTCATTAACTAAAACATTTATGATTTAAGGAATGCAAATTAACTTTGCAAACCGTGGATTAATGTTCATGAATTGATTCTTGTATAAGTACTTTGTACGATTACGAATCAATCCGATTTTGTTTCAATTTGTTCATATATATTTCTATGAGATAGTGAACAATTGAACAACTTTATTTGAATCAAAATTAGATTCATTTGATTATCTTTCATGATTGATTGATCATCATATTTGATCTAGAAGTATTAAATGAATATGGTTAAGTTAAAAGTGTTCATATGGCTAACTGTTATTGAGCCAACTCAATATACACGTTTAGGTACGGTTACCCATATCTAAATATAAGTATATTTCATTTGTGTATAACAAGTTAAGACCATCTAACGGTGGAGATTAATTGCTTAATTTCGAAGCAGACTTAGCTTGAATCTTAAATCAGGTTTTCATCTAACGGTGAATATTGAATGCTTTGTTACTAAGCTATCTTAGCTTTGATTTTAAGCAACCCTAATTTGAAAGACTATATAAGGGAGAACTCTAGCAACTAGAAAACCTAATCCTGGCACTTTCCTGTATCCTAGTTGCAAACTAGAGTTGATTATCCTTTAACCTAGGTTTTTCCAAAACCATATTAGGTTAACGACTTGAAGACTTTATTTGGGATTCGTGAAGCCAGATCCAACTATTTTCTCTGTAGTTGCGTATTCAGATCTTACTTGTTCTATCGTATTGAGTTTTATCTTCTCTAAGATTTACTCGAGATTTATCTCCGATAGCTAAGATATAAAAAGTAATCACAACAGCTCTTCGTCTCAGACTCTTGTGATTCCGCAATAACTTTTTATGTTAATTAGTTGGGTTATTATGAGGTGATTGATATTTCTAGGCTACTCTTCGGGAGTATAGGACCAGATTATCAATTGGTTACTGTTCACCTTAATTTTTATCAAAAGATAGAACAAAACCCGAATAAAGAATAGACATATTTGTGGGAGACAGATTTGTTTATAAGTCTTCGAATTTGGGTCGTAGCAACACTTAGTTGTGGGTGAGATCAGCTAAGGGAATCAAGTGCGCAGAATCTGGCGTGGTACTAGAGGCGTAAGGAACGCGACTGTACCTTAATCGGTGTGAGACTTGGTTAGGGCTCAACTACATTCCAGTCCTAAGTTAACTTGAAGTAGGCTAGTGTCTGTAGCAGATTAATATAATGTGGTGTTCAAAGCTGGACTAGGTCCCGGTATTTTTCTGTATTTGCGGTTTCCTCGTTAACGAAATTTCTGGTGTCTGTGTTATTTCTTTTCCGCATTATATTTGTTTATATAATTGAAACATCATAGGTTGTGCGTAGTTCAATCAGTTGATAAATCCGACCTTGTTTGCTGGATATAACTTGATTGACACTTGGGCATTGGTCTTTGGTACCGTCCAAGTTATTTCTCATATCAATTAGGCTCACGGATTTCTATCTGTTCGATTTGCTGATTGTGTTGAGAAATAGATATAAAGATCTTTGGTATATTTCTTGATTGAGTCTCACTTTTAAGTTGGTTTTAAGTTGTTCATGGTTGGTTTTAATCATTCGTGTTCGCTGGTTGTCTTGATGCTAGTGGTGTTTAGCTTTTTAGTTTTTGAATAGAACAAAAATTTCGTGGTGGCATACAAAACTCACTGGTGCTGGAGATACTTTTGCAAGGCCAGGGCTTTCAGCTGATATTTGAGCAAGACTTGATACGATTGTTCCATCAGGCTAACATTTGTTTGGAAGTGTATTTTTAACTACAAATTTCTTTTTTGTTCCAATTTCTATGTTATATAGTCTTAAAGCACATCTCTTGTTACTGCTTTCAACTGATTTTGAGCAAGACCTGATACCATAGGAAAAAAATGAAGGAAAAAAACTGGTTATACCCGCCACCCACCCTACCTGACCTGCCATTTGGTGGGTCGGATAGGATCTTACCCGTTTAACTGCGGGTAGGGTGACGGGTAAATTTTTTATTACCCGCCATTCAGCTGGTAGGGTGGCGAAATAGGTTATATCCTACCTTCCCTACCCGTTGTGCATCCCTAAATTCTTGATTGATGGAGCAAGCTCAACAATCAATCAAGATCAGGATACTCGAGCTATCAAGATAAATAATATCTGGACTTGGCTTCACAAATACCTATGAAGTCTTTTTAGTTGTTAAACCCTAGAAGGGTTTTAGGAAGAAGACGACTCTAGTTTTACAACTAGGACACGCAAAAGTAAGATCCCAGTTGTTTGAGGTTCCCTTTTTATAGATTTTCAAAGCATATGTTGCTTTAGGTTTAAACTAAGATTTCTTTGGAACCAAGCAAACAATATCCACAGTTAGATAAATCTTTGAAGTATGATTGACATATCAAGATATACACTCTGGTTAGGATGAACCATAACCGAACCGTGTACAAAGACAACATTCATAAACGGTTAGCCGAAACTAGCCGATCGAACCATAAGATTAATTCATTTTTAGAATTTTGTTTCTAGTCCTGATATTGAAACCTATAAAGCTCTAGGAAGTCTCCACTTCTACTAAGAACTAAATTATTTCTCTTAAAATGTGTAGAAAATATACTCCCTACATGTAATAAACTTGCTAGTTATAACTACAGTCATGATGATAGTTACAAAATGTGTAATTCAGGTATCTCTGAAACACCAGAACATTTGATCTTACATTGTCCTTTGTCTAAATCTGTTTGGTCTAATATTATAACTGTGAGCACCCATGTTTTACAGAATTCTGACACAGATATTAGTATAAAGGATTGGATTGTTATATGGCTTTCTACTAGCCATCTTCAAAATCACCTTGTCACTGTTATGACCACTGCATGGTGTATCTGGAAAGATAGATGTTTTAAAGTCTTCCAAGAACAGTCCGTTAATCACCAAGTCACAGCTAGAACTGCTGTTAGAATATCTGAGGAAACTACCAGTTCTCTAGTGCCTAACACTACCTCTAGTACTAGTACACCAATCCCAGTACATGAATCTGCTAGTACCCTGAATGACCCTCAAGACTGTCTACTTATTTACTATGATGCTTCTTTTGATAAAGTGACTAATAAGTCTGGTCTTGGTATTGTGGCCATGCAATTTACAGGTGGTTTCAAGGGATGCAAACTAGTGTCAGGAGTGGCCAACAATCCAGAGGAAACTGAAAGTATGGCTTTGCTTGAAGATGCTAAATGGATCAAAGATAAGAGTTATCAGAATATTTTCTTAATTAGTGATGCCAAAAATATTATGGCTTATCTAAATAATTACACAGGAAAAACTAGTTGGACCTGTTGCTCTGTCTTAGATGACTGTTTATATCTATTGAAAGATACTAATATTATTAGTTTCAAACACTTTAAGAGAGACCTGAGTAGCTTGGTTGATATAGCTGCTAAGCATAGCAGAGTTATGAATGTAACAGGAGAATGGTATGAGGATAACTGCCCATACTTTCTCCATAATGTTGTAAACTCTCATTAATGAAATGAATTTATATTTTCCTAGAAAAAAAAAAAACCATAAGCTTAATTCATTTTCATAAACACTTAAGACTTTTAAGTTTGAGTCACAACCATAGGTTATAATGTGATCAATCATGTCTATAGAGTGTTCTTAGAGATATATTCAAATGTTAATTATCTCACATAAATAATTTAATGTGCATCTGAAAATATTCGACATGGAAAGTACGTGTAGTTCAACCTTGTTCATCACTTTATTTGTCATGGTATATGTACCGGGTATGTGTACCCTTAAGACAAATAAAGTTCCGGAACATACAAAACTTCTTAGGTTTGACTACCGGGTATGGATACCACACTGGTTACAGAACCAACAGATCTTATTTAGTACGCGTACAGGTTTGCGTACCGTTCTGGGTTCACGAGTTCACAGATTTTTTGTGGTATGGATACCGGGTATGCGGACCACTAAGTCGCTGCTGAATTATAGCTACGCCGGTACGTGTACTGAATACATGTACTGCGGATCCAAACCTATAACAGTTTTCTCAGTTTGTGAAACTGGTATGCATATTGTCATGTATCTAGATTTTCAGTTTTTTTATATTTCTCTCTAGATCGATTCGAAACATTCCCAAATAACATCAATGACACATATCAGTGTTCCAGGCTATTTTCGAATGATAATATTGAATCATGATTTAGATTACGAACAATAGATTGTCCTTAACCAAAATTCATTAAGCTTAGTCATATATATTTCGAAATTCTTGACAATTTGTTCTCAACCTTGGTAATTAGTTCTCAAAATTCTTGACATGCTTACGATAGTCTAATTAGTTACGCGACAACGTCTCATGGATAGAGAGATGAATATAACTTGAGAAATAGGTGGTTCAGTCTTCACTTACCTTTTGTTAAAGAAGTTCTCCAAAAGCTTTGGTTGATCTTCTCCTTCAAACGGTAGAACACAATGATGACAGCCGTAATGTCCGTTTCTTAACTACACTTCTACCATAATCCGAGACTTAACTAATTGTAGATTAGAAATCAAGATATAGTTTTGACAACTAAATTTGACAACAAGCTTGAGATACAAAAACTTGTGAGTTCGACCGAGCAATGCTCTAACATTATTGATTTCTTTCAACTACAAAACAAGTTCGTAAGTCTACTTCCTTAAACTCATGTAATTAAACATAGTTTTCTAGGAATGAAATCGAACCTATGTTCACCACACAATCTAGTACAAGTTACAAAGATTATAGTTATGTCACAATATAATTACGAAGTTCAAAAGATAAGTATACTTTGTAAATTAATGTAACTAAGTTGTAAAACAATTTGTATATTCTTTCTTGAAACTTTGATCATAATAAGATTATCAAGTCTCTAATACTACAATCATATATATATATATATAACTTTGCATGTTATGTTTTCAATGAATAAAGACTTGAAAGAAACAAGATAGAAATGGAACAAGTCAAGTCTGTAGTTACTAACCTCAAGCTGGAGGATAATATCTTCGTTCTCTTCAATCCATCTTCAGATCTTCGTGGGTAACTAGAGCAAGTTTCAATATTCCTATCGTTGTTAGTCTAACCTAACGAAGTGGACTATAGTTCATTTATTAAGCGACTCGAGTTTTGGAACTAAATATGATAACCAAACTTGACATACCAACGGTTGGTTGGTTCAACCTAGCAGCGGTCTAACAAATGACCTTGAAAAAAAAAAATAGTTTGTGAACAATAAATTGTTCTAACTAAGATTTCTAAGGATCTAAGAACATCCATTGCTGGAATCATATTTTGAGAGTTTAACCAAGACAAGCTTGAACTCGAAATTTCTTGTTTGCAATATTAAATCTACTATAACCATGCGACATAGTCTCATAAGATAGAATGGTAAATGCCGTGAGTAAATAGGATATGTCAGTCTTCGCATACCTCTTAGTTGATGAAGTTCTCACAAATGTCTTCGTTTGTTCTTCAACCTTCAATCTTTGTTGGTTATTCATTGATGTCTGATACTCAACTACATGCTCTAATCCTAGTCTGAGACTTGACTTTAGTAGACTAGAAATCAAGATATGGTTTCGTACATATCACATTTATAACAAGATTGAGATAGCAAAAAATTATGAGTTTGACCGGGCGATGCTCTAACAGTAACAAGTAGTGGTAATGGTTAAGGGAAGTTAGGAGAGTGGGAGAGTAGTGGTCTTACGTAAATGATGGTCTTCCCTAACATAACGGTCAAAACTTCACCATTACCTGTACGGTCTCAACTTCTCCACTCCTTCACAACTTCCACTACTTACTAGGAATCAGTGTGTGTTCACTACAACTATAAATAGATGGCTTCATCCTCTCCAATAAAAGAAAAGAAAAGAAAAAACATCAGAATAAGATTTCGTTCATAGGTCTAGTCTTCACACAATAGTTAAACAACTTCACACTGCAAATACATCACCACAATGTTTTCTCAACTTTCTTTGCTTTCCTTCCCAAATATCAACCCTTCTCCTTCCTCAGTGACCGAAACAAGGCTAGAACGGTCATTATTTGGTTAAGGCCGAGTTTATACGATTTTGATCTCTCCAACTTTATGTAGTTATAGAGTACATTGTTTTTACCCTCGTTGGTGCATAATAGGATTGTATTTACGCAAATGTAAAGTTGAATTTACTAACAGAAAAAAAATGAAAGAAAAATATAATCCGCCTTAAAATTAGAGAATAGACATTGTGTCTATTTATACAGACCCATGGAACAGCACACATACGTGTGAAAGACACAACCATAAAACTAAAGAAATACTAAAGGCATACAAACTCTGGTCAAGTACTAATCACAGACTCTTGTTGAGGGATAACCACATCTGTTGACTATGAGTCAATGATTATGTCACTACCCCCCTCAAGTTCAAGGGTCCTAAATCAGAGACCTTGCGCTTGGACTTCAGATTAGAAAATCTGGGACCATGAAACCCCTTTGTAAACACATCATCTATTTGATCACTGTAGAAAAACCCCGAGACCTCGTCCATATTTTAACACCAAACTGTATTAAGCCGCTACAGACACTAACCTATTATCAGACTTCAGACTGGAATGTAGTTGAGACGAATCCACCCTCCAAGTGATTCAGTTACAGTCACGTTCCCTATGTATCTTGAACCTCGCAAGGCTCTACGCAATTGATTCCCTTAGCTTACGTCCTTTATAGCCTAAGAGTTGTTTTAACCTCAGTGAAGACTTTTGATACCAATCTTCCTCTAACAGATAAGTCTATTTGATTTCCCTTTACATCAAATATCAAGGCTTGGAGATTTATTTGCAATAGACTAATTTATAAAACCTCACAATATGAAACACTTACACTCACTTTGATGAGAATCCTGGATATTTTACCACCTCTTAAGAACAATTTTCAAAAAATCACTTATAATTAATTTTCAGATATCTATTTGAGGAATCACAAAGTCTAAGACCAAGAGAACTTTGAGATTTCTATCTATCTTTCCTGAAAGAGATTACAAGAACCTCGATAATAGAATAACAATATCAGGATATACGAACTATCAAGGTAAATATAGTCGGACCTCGCTTCACGAATCCCCATAGTGAAGTCTTTTAGTCGTAAACCTAATTATGTTTCTCATAGGAAACCTAGATTCATAGTGGACGACTCTATCTATCAACTAGGACACAAAGTGTCAAATATTGAATTTCCTAGTGGAAAGAACATTTCTATTTATAGATTCTCAAGACTGAGGGTTGCTTAGAATCCAAGCTAAGATAACTTGAGAATCAAGCAATCATTTTCTCTATTTAGATGAAACTCTAATTAGGGTTTCAATTAAAACATGTGAGAATTAATCTTGAAAATAAAATGAAAGAATATACACAGTGGTCATGTTACAGAACCGTGTATAATGATCGTTCTGATTTGGAAAATATGCCTTTCAAACTATAAGCAAGTTGGTGTTTATTTAAGTACTCAAGAGTTTAATCATGATGCACACACATAAGTGTTTTAGTGATCAACAAAGTCTTAGAAGTGTTTAAGAGAGTCATAGAAATGCTAAACATATTTTAAAAAAAATAATTCTTTGAGCATGGGCTAAATTCTATTGGGACCATTGGTGAAACGGTTCATGAACCGTAAGGCTAAAGTTCACGAGTCAGGGAGCTACAGTTCGTGAAACAGTTTCGCCAACCCTACTGGGCTCGAGAACTCAGATGTACACTGTTTGCGAACTGGGTTCGCTAACTGTACTCGGTTTATGAACTCAGATGGACACAATTCTCCAACTGGGTTCACCAACCTTAAGCCTTTTATACCAACACCAAAAAATAAGTTCACCACGGTATGTGAACCGGGTTTGTGAACTGTTCCCAACTGAACTTGCGGTTTGCGAACTGGTTCGCCAATCTTCCATCTGTTTCTGAAATCATATATCTATAGTTTGCAAACAGGTTTGTCAACCTACCCTGAGCACAAATATTAAAACTTCATGAATTTCTCTCTTATGATGTTTGAAACATTCCCAAATGATAAAATCACTTATATGGGTGATTTTTAATTGAAACACAAATTAATTCTCGAAAAATAAATTTTTTCGAACTAATATTGTTAAGGACCTTTGAACATCTATGCTTGAATCATATTTTGAGATTTTTAACAAGACAAGCTTGACTCGAAACTTCTTCTTTGTAAATCTACTATAATTCATACGACATACTCTCAACAGATAGAATGGTAACATAATGAGTAAAATAGAATGGTTAAGTCTTCACATACCTGATAAAAGAAGTTCTCCAAATGTCTTCTCGATCGTCAGTCTTCGAGGGTGATGTCTGATACTCAAACACCAAATTCTAACCTGGTCCGAGACTTGAGTAGACTGGAAATCAAGATATAATTTTGATCATCTAACATTGACAACAAGCTTGAGATAACAAAACTTGTAGGTTCAACTGATAATTGCTCTAACAATCAGTACTTGGAGAAATCATCAACTACATTAGAATAATAGTAACAACCTCCAAGAGAGGGTACATGACAAGGACCCCATAAATCTATGTGTAAAAGAGCTAGAGGTTGACTACTAGAATGACTAGACAACCGAAATGGTAATTTTTGACTCCCGCCTTACTTGTAATCATTACAGAATCTAGGCTTATTACAAGATAAATTAAGACTCTGACCGACATGTTGGAGAGTTTGAAAGCTGGGATGACCAATTCCTTTATGAAGAACTTCATGTGACATGGATGTAATGCTGGAGAATATTGTTGGTGTGGTGATGAAAGGGTGGGAATATGTGTTGGTGTTGAAGTGAAGAGGATACATACCATTCTCATGAGGCCCTTGGAAAAGAGTCCTTCCCGAGATCTAATCCTTCACCTAAATCCATCACAATCAAAGGTCAATGTGCAATAGTCGTCAGAAGTAAATTTGTGCACAGATAATAAATTATCGGAAGAGGATGAAGCCACAAGAACATTATTGAATATGAAGGAATGATCACTACCAGTTACCAAGGAAGAGCAAGAATGAGGAATTTGCGTACCTTGACCATTTGTTGTAGCTATCTGCTCACAACCATCATAAGGAGAGGGGGAAGTAAGACCATCAGCTGTTATGTGTTGAGTAGCTACTGAATCAGCATACCACGTAGAGTTATCATCATGTATAGTAGCAGCAACTAACATGGCATAAATGTTGCGTGGTGGTTGTCGACCCTGATAAGTAAAGTCCAATCATGTGTGCATTCCACAACTGTATGACCAAACTTTTGATAGACTTTACAAGGTATTGGTGAAAAAACAGGACTAGGTACAAATGTTGGTGGAGGAGCAGGTCTGTTGAAGTAAGAAGGATAGCCTCTACCACCAGAAAAATAGTTTCTACCACCAGATGGATAACCTCTACCACCAGAAGAAGAACCATAGCCTGTGAAGTTACTGGAGCTCATAGCAGGAAATGCTTAAGCATCATTATCAGATCTCTCATTAGCTAATCTCTGAGCTACAACTAATTCTTCACCAAGTAATAGATTATGAAGTTCCTGACTAGTGACTAGAAGATTGCGAGTTCTAATAGATGTAGCAAATGAATAATAGTCAGGAGATAAATCTGAAAGTTTGATTACCACCATTTTTGTATCAGTACTTGGAGATCCAACAGCTGCGAGTTCATCTTCAACCTTCTTCAAATAAGCAAGAAGAGAAACTATATAACGATTACCTTGACGTGGAGTATGAATTTTGTTCTCAATTTAATAGCATCAGTTGCAGAGATCCTTGAGAATCGATCATTGATATTCTTCCATAAGCCTGCTGAGGTAGTAGCTCCAGCTACGTAACCAATCACTGAATCTGAAATTGTCGATTGAATCCAGGGAAGAATAGTAGCATCTTCACTTTCCAATTGAGTATGAAGAGGATTGATGTTGTTGCGTATAACATTGAGACAAGTTGTGTACATTTCAGGACATGGAAAAGAGCCATCAAGGTATTTCATAATTTGAAATTTCTTAACAGAGGTTGAATAGTTGGTTTCCATGTAAGGAAGTTATCATCCCTGAGTTTGGTCGGAATAAGGTTGGCGATTGTATTGAGCGGAAGTTTTGAAAATGAAGATTCATCCATAACGAGTAATGAAAAGAGAAAATCGTAAGTTCAAAATTAAAGAGAAAATTGAAGATAAGAAACACAAATTGAAGGTAACTGATGACGAAATTAATAAAATCAAAGTGAAATTGATAAAAGATTCAAAGAGAAACTACAAACGTAGAGTAAAAGAACCAGAAAATAGATCTGAGAAATAAAGGTAATAAAAACACCAAAAATCAAAGTGATCAGGAGGTAAGGATCGCAACAGGAAGAACAATCAAGATCGGCAAACAAAGAACGAAAAATTAAATGAAAAAATAAAGATCAAGCAGGATCATACTTGTCGAAGATACTATAGTAACAAAACACAAATAAAAGAAAAATATAATCCGCCTTAAAATTAGAGAATAAACATTGTGTCTGTTTATACACACTTGCAGAACAACACACATACGAATGAAAGACACGATTAGAAAAATAAAAGAACAACACACATATGTATGAATTTTGGTACCCTCTATCAGCAACCTTGATATCTATCCATTCCATAAACGGTTGGAGGGTCATTGTGGCTTCACTAGCGAGTCGACTAGACCACTTTAATCCGTTTATATTGTTGTTACTATGCGGTGTATATATACAGCATTGCTAATTGGGTACTAGATTATTTTCTTTGTTTTTAATATGTTATCATTAAGAAGAACCGAACCTAGTATGAACACTAGACCAAGAATCTAGAGCAGTCCAACTGATCTTTCATTCTGACACTCAAAAACGAGAGTGAAGACACAGACAACAGTCAGAACACTATTAAACAGACAGCCTCGGTTAACATGGCTTCCTCAAGGTCGGTCCCCACTCCCCACTCCAAAGCAAAGTTCTTCTCTTTTCACACTGAGCTTCCAACAAGAAGAAAGGTAAAATGCCCTTGAAACTCGTTACTTTCTTCGGTACACAAATCACACTTTCACACTTCACTCACTGCTAGAACCTCTTCATTTCCATGGCTTCTTCGCTTTTCATTTACTTCTTTTACTGCATTTTCTTCGCTTCTATTTCTTTCCCTGGAATTTCTGCTTTAAATTCGGAAGGAAAAGCTTTACTTTCTTTGTTCAACAACTCAAGCTGGAATTCATCAAACTCAACTCCTTGTTACTGGTTAGGTATTCAATGTGACAGCAAACACCACGTAATTTCTTTAAACTTATCTAACTATGCCATTTCGGGTCAATTAGGACCAGAAATCGGACACCTAAGATACATTGAAACCATTGATTTGAGTATCAATTTTCTATCCGGTAGAATTCCAAATGAGTTAGGAAATTGTAGTAATCTTATGTACTTGGATATATCTTCAAATGGTTTTACTGGTGAAGTTCCTGAAAGTTTAAGGAATTTGAATCGATTGAGTTACTTTTCGCTTGTTGATAACACTATTGGTGGTGTGTTACCTAATTTCTGTTTCATATTCAAAATCTACAGTATCTTTATCTGGATTCAAATAACTTTACGGGTTTGATCCCAGATAGTGTTGGAAAAGCGGCTGAGTTGATTTCGTTGTGGTTAGGTTATAACCAAGTATCTGGAATGATTCCTTATTCAATAGGGGAGTGTACCAAACTAGAAGAGATTGTTTTGAATGATAATCAGTTGGTGGGGTTTTTACCTGATAGTTTGAGTAGTCTTGAAAATTTAACTTATATGGATGTGAGTAACAATAACTTAGAAGGTAGGATTCCTTTGGGATTGGGTAATTGCAAAAATCTTAATCAGTTGATTCTGTCTTATAATAGTTTATCCGGAGAAATTCCGTCTAGTTTAGGGAACTGTAGTAGACTAACAGTTTTTGCTGCTGTGAACAATATGTTAACAGGTCATATTCCATCTTCCCTTGGCTTGTTAAGTGAGCTTTCTCTTCTTTACCTCAATGAAAATCGTTTATCTGGTAAAATTCCGCCTGAGATAGGTAACTGTACTTCCTTGACAAGGTTATTTTTGGATATGAATCAGCTTGAAGGTGAAATTCCAGCTGAACTAGGATTCTTGATTAACCTAGAAACCCTTCAGTTGTTTACTAATAATTTGAGTGGCAAGCTACCTTTAGGCATTTGGAAAATCCCAACACTTGAAAATATTTGTGTTTATAACAATAGTCTTTCTGGTGAGTTACCTTTGGAGATCACCGAACTGCATCATTTAAAAAATATTTCTCTCTTCGATAACCAGTTCTCTGGAGTCATACCACAAACATTGGGTATTAATAGTAGTCTGGTTGAGGTCGAATTCACTAACAATAAGTTTTTCGGTGAAATACCACCACATATCTGTTCTGGAAAACAATTAAGACTTCTTAATCTGGGTCTGAATCAATTTGAAGGTACTATACCTTCAGGCGTTGGAAGCTGTTCGACTTTGAGAAGATTGATTCTTAAGCAAAACAAGCTTACTGGTCTCATCCCAGACTTCAAGAAAAACCATAACCTGTCATATATAGACATAAGTGGGAACCTTATTAATGGAACGATCCCGCCAAGCTTCGGCAACTGCGTCAATCTTACTTCTATTAACTTGTCTATGAATAAATTTACAGGGTTTATACCCCAGGAGGTTGGGAATCTTGTCGAGTTGCAGCAGTTGTATCTATCGGATAATTATTTGGAAGGTCCTTTGCCTCATGAAATCACCAAGTGTATAAATTTGGATTTACTCGATGTAGGATTTAATTTATTAAATGGTTCAATCCCATCAAGTTTCCAGAGCTTAAGACAATTGACCACCTTGTTATTGAGTGAAAATCAGTTCACTGGCGGTATTCCAGATTTCTTGCAAGGTCTCGGAAAGCTTTCAGAGCTTCAGTTTGGTGGTAATAAATTTGGCGGTTATATTCCGTCCTCACTGGGAGATTTGTACAGCCTAGAGTATGCTTTGAATCTCAGCGATAACGGGCTGATAGGTGAGATACCCATGGAGTTGGTAAAATTGAGTATGCTACAGAGGTTGGATTTGTCTCTCAACAATTTAACGGGAAGCCTGTCACTGCTTGGTAAACTTCATTCGTTAATTGAGGTGAATGTTTCGTATAATCAATTCACTGGCCCGATTCCTGAAACATTGTTGAAATTACCAAACTCTTCTTCATCTTCATTTCTGGGAAATGCAGGTCTTTGTGTTTCTTGTCATCCTGATGATGGCTTTGGTTGCATGAAGTTCATAAATTTCAGTGTTTGTGACCAGCGATCAAACCATGAAGGCCTCAGTAGAATAAACATTGTGCTAATAGGTCTTGCTGCTCTGTTAACCTGTGTCCTAGTGGTTCTCATCTTAGCATTTGTATTTGTGGGACATAGATATCCAGAAAAGAGAATTGATATGTTGGTGGGTGAGGGGGCATCATCCCTGCTGAACAAGATGATGGTCGCAACTGAAAATTTAAATGAGAGATTTATCATTGGCAGAGGTGCTCATGGAATTGTATTCAAGGCGTCATTGAGTGCGGACGAAGTGTACGCTCTAAAGAAGCTTGAATTTATAGGGAAGAAAGGAGCAAGTGTAAGTATGATTAGAGAAATTAAAACTGTTGAGGAGATCAGACATAGAAATCTTGTTAGGTTGGAAGATTTCTGGTTAAGAAAGGACTATGGGCTGATCTTGTACAAGTACATGCAGAATGGCAGTCTTCATGATGTTCTGCATGAAATTAGTCCACAACCTGTTCTTGATTGGGATGTTCGTTATAAAATAGCTTTGGGGACTGCTCACGGTATAGAATATCTCCACTATGACTGTAATCCCACTATTGTGCATCGAGATATTAAACCTAAGAACATACTCTTGGACTCGGATATGGAGCCACATATATCCGATTTTGGTATTGCGAAGCTCATCGATCACTCTTCTGCCTTTGTTCATTCTATTTCAGTCATGGGTACCGTTGGATATATTCCACCAGGTAATACCTATATTGATTAAGATTCTTAACCTTGTAGTTTACTTTAAGAACAATATCTTGCCCTGGTTTGTGACGGTACCATTCTTGTTTCTTATTAGTTGGACAGATTTGTGAACTGTTTCACTGACTCAGAGCCCCTAAATTAGAGTTCAGAGTCTTCAGACACAGAAACATATAGTCTGAGTCGGTGAAGCAGTTCAGAAATCTGTTCAACTGGTGAAAAGACAGAGCCCCTAAACTACAAAAACTATGTTATCTTGTAGTCTACTTCAAAAACATCATATTGTCAAGATAGTTTGTGACTTTGATTTTCCAGTTAAATTTAAGAACTTTTCTGTCATTGTTCTAACCCGAGCTTGAACTTTATTGAAATCTGCTCTGATGTCTACTTGTGTGCCAGAAACCGCGTTTACAACAACTACAACAATGGCGATGATCAAGAAATGGGATGTATACAGTTTTGGGGTGGTTCTGCTTGAACTGATAACCAGGAAAGAAGCATTGGATCCTTCATTACCAGATGACACCGGCATAGCTAAGTGGGTTAGTTCCAGATGGAGCAGTAAGGATGCCATCGAGGAGATTGTTGATCCAAGTTTAATTGATGAAATTATGTATACAGCAGCAAGGGAAGAAGTGATGAAAGTAATGTCAGTGGCTTTACAATGTACATTAAAGGATCCAGTTGAAAGACCCACAATGAGGGGTGTGGTAAAGCTTCTTAAAGATGCAAAGGACAATTTGAGATCCAAATCTAGCAAATAAGCTTTGCAATTTATTAGTACGGCTCAGTCTTTAGATTTGACTACTTCAAGTCTAAAGATGTAATATGAACCATCTAACCTATGACATAAGTTGATTGAAAATAAGTTGATTGAAGATAAGCCTCTTCAAATTGCTCAGTTTGGAGATAAATAAATGCTGATCGCAGAGGTGTCTGGCCCGAGAGTACTGGCATGATGTTTTTTTTTTTTTTTTTTTTTTTTTTTTCCTTTGATGCAAAACAGGGGATTTTATTAACTTGAAGAAACTGAAACAACATGATTCATATCCTCCAATATTGCACTTGCAATTAAACTTGGAGGATATGCATTCCAAGTTTGAGAAATATTGTAAACTCTAGCATGTTTAGCCATTCTATCAGCCGGCTTATTTATTTTCCTACTAATACATTTGCATATCCAAGATGGAAGTGTTGCCAGCTTAGTTTTTATGTCTTGTATCATAGTATGATTCTCTCATGTAGCATTTTGAATTTCTCCATTAACTGCATTGATCACCAACTCTGCGTCCATTTCGAAGCATGCAAACTATATGTCTAACTTTTCTGCACACTGCATAGCATGTAGAAGTCCCCTGCATTCTTCTGCCTCGGCATTTAAGAGTCCATCGGTATGATCACATCTTGCTTGGATGAATTCTCCTGCAAAAGAGCGGCATATTAGTCCCCATCCTGAGTAAGATACAAAGTTAATAATTTTAAATGATGCATCACAACAAAAAGAGTAATATGGGTTTTGTGGTGGTTTCCAATTATTCATATGCTCCTGCCCATTTTGATGCTGTTTTAGCATATGTTTTCCGGTGGATGTATTCAACAGTTGAATGAGCCTAATTACTTCCACAAGATTTGGTTTAATATCTTCAAAGACACATCTGCATGTTGCTTTCCAAATTTCCCAAGCTGTGTTGGCCTAATCACTGCCCAGTTCTCAATTAGTGTATTGAAATCATTAGAAAACCAACTTTGAATCCATTCTTGTACTGTACAATCTGTACTAGGCATACTTCTCCTTGCTCTTGATGTTGTTGACCAAATTTCCCTTGCAAAAGAACACTCCCATAGTATGTGTTTTGTAGTTTCGATGCCCTGCTTGCAGACCTTGCATTGCTCACACCCGTAGTTCAGAACTCTTGCCATTCTTTCATTAGAAGGTATTATGTCCATCATTGACCATACACTTCCACAGGAAATGTTTTTTCTTGGTAGAGTTGGGACATTCCATATGTTCTTCCAGACTTTGTCAGCTACTTCATCTATAACTATGTTGCCAATTTTCAACTCAACAAGTTTTCTGTAAGTTGACTTTACTGTGAAGTCACAATTTCTTGTCAATATCCGGATAAGCCTATCTTCACCCCCTCTGTGGTATCCTCATTTGAATGATTCTTGATGCATCTTCCTGACTGAATAACTCTTGTATCACAACCACCTTCCATGTCTTAGTATCTTGATCAATTATATCTGCAACTTTGTTGTAATTGTTTGCAACATCCAACTCCACAGCTGGGATAGGAGGTGCTTCTGTCCCTTTAATCCAATTGTCAGACCAAATGAATATTTTACTCTCATTACCAACTAGCCAGAGGACGTACTTAAAGATAAACTGCATATTCCCTTGAATACTTTACTAGGACCAAGTTGAATTCTTTTTTTCTTCTTTGCATGCAATCCTAAGGTGGTGGGAAAATACCTTTCTTTAAGGCTTTAGCCCATATTTTGTCTTCATTCTTCAGTAATCTCCATGCAACCTTAGCCAGAAGAGTTGAATTGAAGCATTTCAAGTCCCTGAAACCCAATCCACCGGCCTGTTTGTGTCTGTTAATAGTTGGCCATGAAGTAAGAAAAAAAAACCTTTAGAATCTTGTTTCCCCCACCAAAACCTCCTTTGTACATTGTCCAATTCTTTTATAGTAGTATCTCGGATTTTGAAAATACTCATATGATGGCATGGCATGGCATTGAGGATATGCTTCACTAATATTGATCTTCCTGACTAATTAATGAACTTCCCTCTTCATCTAGTTAGCCTGTTTTTAGTGTTGACAACTAGACTAGAGAAGGATGTAGTTTTTTTTTCCATTGAGAAACAATGGAATTCCCAAGTACTTCTCTTCAAGACCCATTTCCTTCATCTTCAAACTTCTAATAAGAATTCTGCAATGTCTTGAATGCATTTGTTTTGAGAAAAAAACAACAGATTTCTGAAAATTAATTTGATGTCCTGACATATCACTGAATGACTTAATCACCTGAAGAAGATTTGTAGCATCGTGGATGTCAGCCTTATCAAAAATAAGACAATCATCTGCGAAAAGCAGATGAGTGACTTGAGGGGATTTTCTTGATATCTTGATTCCTTGCATCTTACCGTCCATTTCAGCTTTAGCAAGAGCACAAGTAAAAACTTCCATAGTGAGTAAGAATAAATACGGTGAAATGGGATCACCTTGCCGTATTCCTCTTGTTGTCTTGAAAGCTTTACCTGGAGATTCATTTAAAAGTATTTGAATCTCAGTTGTACTCACACATTCCTGAATAAATCCACACCAGTTTTTGTTAAAACCACGTTGTTTCATAACCCTGTCAAGAAAAAACCACTCGAATCAATCAAATGCTTTGGACATGTCAAGTTTAAGTGCCATGTATTCTTTCTTGGTTTTCTTTCTCTTCATGCAATGAATAAGTTTATGAGCCAATGTAATGTTATCTCCAATTTGTCTACCAGGTACGTATGCAGCTTGCATGGGGAAAATAATTTTGTCCAACAGTAGCTTTAATCTGTTTGCCAATATCTTCGAAATGAGCTTATATGTAGAGTTACATAAAGCTATTGGTCGATAATCTCCATGAGTCTGTGGTAGCTTGCATTTAGGAATAAGACAAAGGTTTGTTCTGTTTATATTTTTGAGCAATCTTCTTGTATGAAGAAGACTTTGTATCATTTTGATGACATCATCTTTTATCGTACTCCAATTGGCTTGAAAAAAAACCCAGTGGAAATCCGTCCGATCCCGGTGTTAGAGCACTGCTCGGTCGAACTCGCAAGCATTGTTATGTCAAGCTTCTTGTCAAGTTTAGTTGCCAAAACTATAAGTCTTGATTTCCAGTCTACTTCTAGCTAAGTCTCGGATCATGATAGAAAGTGTAGTTGAGCATTAGACTTCACGGCGTTCATCGATTGAAGACGAAAAACTACTAAGGGGATCTTGTGGAACTTCATCAACAAAAGGTATGTGGAGACTTGAACTCATCTATCACTCAATAGTATATCTACTCTATCTCCTATTTGAGACAAAAGTCGTATAGCTATATAGACTTCGATTATACACATTTGATATTTCGAGCTGAGTTTAACTCGCTTACATATTTCTCGAAATATGTGTTGGTAAGCTTTCGATTTAACCAAGTTCATCTTATATTCTTGACGAAAGTCAAAAGATGATCATGTGAAAATCGCCTTCTAACATTTGACATGATTTGTGTGAGACAGTCATTTGATGTAGACTCGGAATGTTTCTTATTGATCATTCGATCACTTGAAAATTGCTTTGAAGCTAATAGTTTGTGTGAGACAGCTATTGTCGTCTTCCGATAATGTTTCAATGATTGAAATGGGAGTTTAGAACATTTAACCATGATTGGATTATAAGCACAGTATGCGTACTTGCATATGTGCTGATCCAAGACCGGAACTTAGTATGCATACCCGTATGCGTACTGGTTGGTCAGGTAAAGTCCGGGAGCTAGAGTATGCGTACCTGTAAGCGTACTGGCGAAGTCAGTTGAAGTCCGGGTACTAGAGTATGCGTACCTATACGCGTACTGGGTTCAACTGAAGTTTGGAAGTGTACGACAGCATGCGTACCCGTTTGCATACTGGCGAACACAGTCCAAGTTCGGCTTCTTAGGTATGCATACCCGTTTGCATACTTGAGTGGGTTATGTTCTAAAATCGGTTTGTTCATGAACTAATACATTTATTTATATAATAAGGAATGCAATCTTTTGCAAACCGTGGCTATAATGTTCATGAATTAATTCGAGTGAATCAAAATCGATTTTGCTTCAATTGTGTCTTGTATACTTCAATGAGAATATAAACAATTGAACAACTCTAGAACTAGTTTCATTTGAGTCACTTGAACTAGTTATGGTTAAGATGAATATGGTTGATATGAAATTGTTCATATGGCTAACTTAAGTTAACTATTGTTGAGCCAACAAAGGTGTACACGTTTAGGTATGGTTACTCATATCTAAATGAAGTCACTTTTCATTTGTGTGTAACAAGCTAAGTTCGATCTAACGGTTGAAAGATATTAGCTTGACTCTAATCAGGTTTTCATCTAACGGTGAATATTGAATGCTTTATTACCAAGGTAACTTAGATTGCAAACCCTGATTTGAAGACTATATAAAGGAGAACTCTAGCAACTGGGAAACCTAATCCCCACACCTCATGTGTGATACTAGTTGCGACTAGAGTCGATTCTCCTTTAACCTTAGTTTTTTTACAAGAAACCCTATAGGTTAACGACTTGAAGACTTCATTGGGATTGTGAAGCCAGACCAAACTATTTCTTTGTAGTTGTGTGTTCTGATCTTGCTATTTTCTATCATATTGAGTACTATCTTCTCTAAGATTTGATCGAGATTTATTCTCCGATAGGCAGGATAAAAAGTAGTCACAAACATCTTCGTATCATCGTTTATGATTCCATAATATCTTGTTTCGCTACCATACGATTAAGATTATTGTGAGGTGATTGATATTTCTAGGCTGTTCTTCGGGAATATAATTCTGGTATATCAATTGGTTCATGTTCACCTTGATTTATCAAAAGACGGAACAAAAACTTCTAGGTATTTCTGTGGGAGACAGATTTATCTAATCAATAGACTTTTCTGTGTGAGACAGATTGGTTTATCAAGTCTTCGACTTTGGGTCGTAGCAACTCTTAGTTGTGGGTGAGATCAGCTAAGGGAATCAAGTGCGTAGAGTCCTGCTAGGATTCATAGGCATAAGGAACGCGACTGTACCTTGATCAGTATGAGATTGGTTAGGGCTCAACTACATTCAAATCCGAAGTTAACTTGGAGTAGGTTAGTGTCTGTAGCAGCTTAATACAGTGTGGTGTTCAAATCTGAACTAGGTCCCGGGGTTTTTCTGCATTTGCGGACAAAATTTCTGGTGTCTGTGTTATTTCTTTTCCGCATTATATTTGTTTATATAATTGAAATATCACAGGTTGTGCGTAGTTCAATCAATTAGATAATCCAACCTTTGGTTGTTGATATAAATTGATTAACACTTGAACATTGGTCTTTGGTACCGTTCAAGTTGTTTCTCATAATAATCAGGCTCACGTATTTTATCTGTTTGATTTGCTGATTACATTGAGAAACAGAGATACAACTCTTAGATATATTTCTATTGATTGAGTCTGACTGTCTAGTTGATTCTCTGGAATTATATTGGAGTTTTTCCATACAGATTGCTAAGCGAAATATTGGGTGTGGTTGTTAGACCCCCACTTTTTCAATTGGTGTCAGAGCAGGCAAACACTATAAATCTAATAAGTTTGTGTTTAACTGATCCCTAAAGTCTGTCCCTATGGGAAATTTCTTTGGGAAACTTTCTCTTGGCATCTGTAATGCACGCCAAAATTCCTTAAAGATTGTTCAGAGTTTATTATCCATTAGACCTCTGGTCTCTCATGATAATCTCGTTTCATCTAAGAATTTGGAAAAATTAGATGATGAGAAACAGTCTAAAGGAAAAATTAAAAGTTCTTCTAAGAAAAATCTTTCGAGAAAACGTTGTCAACGCTCAAAGACATGGAATCTCACTAGATTAACTTTTAATCTTTTTGAGGAATACTATCGTGATGGATCAATTGACAAAGATCTATTTAGAGCTTCTGAAAGCGTTTTTAAAGTCTTAGAAAAACTTAATTCGATTAAGGAAAAGAAACTTTCTGATAAAAGTTTTTTACCTGTTAAATCATGTATTCATGATGTACGAACTATGCTTACTACCAACTCTTGTGAACTTGATAAAAAAGATTTCTGGTAAGTTCGGTGTAGGTTCTAATTGTCGGAAAACGTCATTTCTTGATCATAAGAAAAGGGATTTTAAAAAATATATTAACCCTGAGTATCATCATTACTATGATTATACTTCTGGTACACATATCAAATATCAACCGAAAATGCTGCATGAGGATCCCTCTGCACATCTAGCCTTTTGGTAACAAGCTTGGCTCTACCCCATTTGTATATATCTTAAGATGGGGCAAGTAACGGTTTGATTTTTTGTGTTTCGGTTAACCTTTTTTTTTTCCTTGACAAGTTTTTCTACCCAAGGGTAATTAAAGTGATGTAGTTCCTTCTACAGTCCTTTTACTGCACTGTACCGATCATTTCAGTGTGCAAACCTTGGCTGTTGAACGCTTTAAGAAATCCTGCTTTCCTTTTGCGGGTCGCGGTTCTTGAACAGGTCCAAGCCCATTAATGGGTATATAAGAAGTATGGTACGCATACCCTTCTTCTTCCTTCTCTAGTCCGTGTACGTGAACTTTTCTAGGGTTCATGTATTTTCTCCATTAATTTTTTTTTGGAGATTCAAAAGAGGCTAAGGGTTTTATTCTTCATCAAGGAGCAAATCAAGTAAGTTCTTCCTTCTCCTTGTACTCTCAATTTCTAGGTCTCATGGGAAATTTCAAGGTTTCAAATAAGGTTTCAAAAAACTTAGATTCATCATCTTCTAGCTTGACTATACCTCAAAATCAAGATTCTATTAGAATTAGGTTTATCAGTGATTCTAGTAGTAAGATCTTTGAAAGGATTTCTTCTAGTGGTTTTATTCTAGAAAAGAAATTGGATTTGGTTAGTGGTCATAAAGAAGATTTGGTTTGCTTTGAAAAATTTAAGCTTGGAAACATCTTTAATGGTCTTGGTGAAGGATTTGACACTCTCACAAGAATCTTCTATGCTAACATCCATGATGTTGATCTTGATGACATGGAATTCAAGACCATGATAAGTAGAGAAAGGATTCTTGTTAATAGAGAGTTGATATCAAAGATTACCAAAATTCATTTGGGTAATTTTCGTCTTCCTAGACCAAGGGAAGAAAGACCATCTTATGATACCATTTCTAATGGTCTTTGTGGCAAGAGTGTTGATTGGATTGAAGGAAAATTTCCTACTAATTATCTTATTCTTGCTTTGATGGCTTTCGGAAAACTTGGTATATCTAATCTTTGTCCCTCCACAATTGAGAACTCTCGATGGAGTCGTGAGTTTGCGGAGTTAGTCTATTTCCTTGAATTGGGTTCTCAAAGTCTTGATATTTGTGGATTCATCATTCTTCAAATGCTCTCAATGACGTCATCCAACAATAAGTTAGGATTTCCTTACTTAATTGAGCAAATTTTTCGAGCATATTCTATTGCTCCTATTGGCAATTCCATTGGAACTCCCAAACTTGTTCATCCTTGTACTTTCAAACGTATGAAGGAGAATGCATGCAAAAGACAAAGATGTGATACCCTTGATGGTTCTTGTGATCCTACCACCTTGGGTCTTCTTCATCAAATTCTCAAGGGTGTGAGTAAGATAAATTCCAAGGTCAAATGCGTGCAAGAACAATTACGCGTGATTGCTACTAAGTTTCCCGAAATCAAGGAAGATATGGATATTGTTCAAGCCTCTTGGATGGTTTCCGATGATGAAGATGATGAGTAAATTCGTTATCCCTTATTTTATTTTGTCTAGGAAACTTCTTATGAGAATTTATTCTTGTGTTTTAAGAAGGATAACTAGGGTTTGGAATCCATTATTGTGAGTACACATAGATATTGCAAACGATTTTCATCTTGCAATGTTTTTAGATTTATTTATTTAAATTCTAAAGTTTATTTGGAAGATGATTTTGCAGTATTAATCTTTATTGGTTTTATATATTGCAAAAAATTTATGGGATACGTGTGTTTGCGTCCGTAAACTATGATTGTCCCATATATATCAAAAGTTAAGCCTATTATGTCATTATGCAAATATTGATGAAGATAGGATGAACTTTTGATTGCAAAGATTAAGTTTATTATATGTCTTTATGCAAATATTGATGAAAAATAGAATGAATCTTTGAATATTCCACAGTATTGGTCTTTTCCCGATCCACTTCTATGTGAAAGTATTGTGTGGCTCCGTAAGTTCTCTTATGTTGAGCATTTCCGATTAAATTAATCACGGGTTCTCTTGTGGTTAATTTAATTGAGTTGTTTGGATACAAATTCATGGTTCATGTAATTTGTTAATGTCCAATGAAATCCTTCTTTTCTTGTAAAAGTAAGGTCGCTCTTGTTATTCTTTCGGGAATGACATTTTATGGGGGAGAGTTCTTAATTGAACTTGTGCTTAATTGCCAAATCTTTGTGGGGAGTGCGGTTGTGGAATATTGTAGGAGTTTTCTTGTATCTTTATGAACTCCTTGATGAATGCATTTAGTATCGCCTATATGATTGCATCTAAAAAAAGTTGATATGTTTTCTTTTAGTCATAAAGTATCTCTATGAGAATTTCATTATGATCCCACTAGTTTTCGTATCTTTGCCAATTTATATTGACAAAAAGGGGGAGAATTAATGTGTAGTTCACACTACAAATACATATGGTTTACGGATCATTATGTACGGGGGAGTGGTTTTCATGTGAGATGAAGTATTGACTAAGGGGGAGTGATACATATCACCATAGTATTGTTATCAAAGTTGTGATACAATTGGACTTTTATGTTGTGTAATGATACTATGACACTGTATAACAATGATTGAGAGCTATTGTTTTCTCATTGTTATAACTACGGATCTTCAACAACTATGATGCTGAGTTGAACACGTTCAGAATCACTGGAGTACTTGGAAGTGACGAAGATTTCGATTAATGTTGAAGAACCAAGGAAATCAAGCATTTGGATGAGAAGCAACAAAGTTTATTTATTTTGTAATCACTATGTATTGATAGTTTTGTCACTAAAATTGACAAAGGGGGAGATTGTTAGAGCACTGCTCGGTCGAACTCACAAGCATTGCTATGTCAAGCTTGTTGTCGAGTTTAGTTGCCAAAACTATAAGTCTTGATTTCTAGTCTACTTATATTTAAGTCTCGGATTAGGATAGAAAGTGTAGCTGAGCATTAGACTTCACGGCGTTCATCGATTGAAGACGAAGAACTACTAAGGGGAGCTTGTGGAACTTCATCAACAAAAGGTATGTGGAGACTTGAACTCATCTATCACTCAAAAGTCAATCTACTCTATCTCCTATTTGAGACAAAAGTCGTATAGCTATATAGACTTCGATTATACACATTTGATATTTCGAGCTGAGTTTAACTCGCTTACATATTTCTCGAAATATGTGATGGCAATCTTTCGCTTTAACCAAGTTCATCTTATATTCTTAACGAAAGTCAAAAGATAATCATGTGAATCGTCTTGTAACATCTGACATGATTTATGTGAGACAGTCATTTGATGTAGACTTGAAATGTTCGTATTGATCATTCGATCACTTGAAAATTGCTTTGAAGCTAATAGTTTGTGTGAGACAGCTATTGTCGTCTTCCGAGAATGTTTAAATGATTAAAATGGGAGTTTAGAACACTTAACCATGATTGGATTATAAGCACAATATGTGTACTTGCATATGTGTTGATCCAAGACCGGAACTTAGTATGCATACCCGTATGCGTACTAGTTGGTCACGAAAGTAAAACCATAACATAATGCGGACTCGGATAGAACTGTGAATAACGTCGAAGAATTCATTGATACCGTTGTAACAATGCATAATGATATACATTATTTTTTGTATATATCCTTTTTCCAATCTTTCTCCAAACGTACACCAACGTTTCGTAATCTGATAATCTGTCTTTCACACCAAGACTCAATTACACGCAGACATATTATGAAACCTTTCGCAACTTCTTCAAGCTCCAAGAAATTCAAGACGCTGTATATTTACTTTTTCATGCTTTGTAGAGAAAACATGACGGAAACTATAACGTTGTTGAACCAAATTTCCCAAAAGGAATCTCTACCTTCATCTCTACAGGCTCTGTCACTATTGAAAATATAATTTCAATAACTGTAACAGACAAGCAAACCCCAAAATATTATCTTCGCTATAATGTAGCTCTCTCCAACAAAAAGTCCCACACTGATCATCAGGAAATCAAACAATTTAATGGATAATAAAGGTTGACGAAAAAAACACGCCGAAATCGCAGCCCTTGATTATCAAATTCATGCACCGTGTTTTCTCCAAATTAGTCTACGCTAGCTTACATAGCCACACCAACATACAAATTGAAGTATTTTTACCTTTTATTCTTTGAACTCTTAAAGTGTCCAAGCGATACCTTATTAATTCCTCACAACGGGTCTTTACCAAAATAGGAACGTATCAGCAATACAATAGACCAACCTATTTCTCCAAACGGTCTTGCACTTCAACCAACTCTGATCTACTTAAAATGGTGTACAACCAAAGCACTTTTCGACTAAACGTCATTGACAGGAATCAAAAGATCACAAACTATCTAGCTTCTCCGTCGGAAACAGTACGAGAGAAACTCAAAAAAAAAAAATTGTTTTACACAATGTCATACTCGACAGACAAGCAAACCCTACAAACTGTGTTGGAAAACTGGTTCTTATACAAGAATAAGAAACCATAGCTCCATCACGACTAATATCTCATCTCTTCAAACGATCATTGTCCCATGCTACCACACATTTCAAATACTAAAACTGAAAAACAATACTCCTCATATCTCGAACGTAGCAAATCTTGCCAACGATCAATACTTCCAAAATGGAACCTACTACGAGATTTTCCCAAATCCTTATTGTAACAAACAACTAAGGAAAAACAAGTATGAATTCATCTTTACATTCTCAAACTTCGGGTTAAAGACAAATAACAACATGATCTAACTGATGACGGTTGATAGCGAAATTATGTTTCCCTTTAGTATGGAACAATAATGAGACTTTGACATGCTAAAATTTCCATCTTTACTTCTACCAATATATAAACAAATTTGTAGCCAGCTACGATACTCTTGCCTTATTGTGTCTTCCCAAGCAAATACCAATTAATTGAAAAACCAATCCATGCAGGTGTTTCAAACAGTTCACAAGAATCTCATATGGTAGGAAGTACAGAGCATAATCACTTAACCTATTAACTTTATAATATGGCTGGAGAAAACTTACTTGAAGCCATGTATAGGGTTTACACTCCAATAAGTATCAATGCCAAACCTCCAATGTAGAGAGTTGAGGGGTGAATATGATTTTGGTTCTACCCGTCCTAGTCACACCTGATGACAACACTTTTCTAGGAATAGTAAGAGAGAGCTTGCCTTCCATTGTACTATGTACCTATTTATCTAGACTTTCCCAAAAGCCCTTCCTTTTATGACATCATGCCACATGTCCTAAACCTCCTTAATTACCATTAATGCCATTCCTTCTCTAATATAACCTTTTCCTTTTCCCTTAATTCCCTCCTTATCATCTTTTCCTTATGGATATTTCTTAGTGGACTTGGGCTTTAGTCCCCATGTTTTATGTTGGGCTTGGCTCCCCTTTAGGGGTTCCCTAGCCATGTTAAGGGGTAATAAATTTCATGTATCAACATTCGTCCCCTGACTATTGGGTCAATTGTCAAATGACCCGATAGTCAATCGGTTCCTTCGTGCGCATCTCTCCCCACGTCTCTTAAGTGACGGTTGGTCTTCCGCGACGTGTGAGAAACTTTACAGTTTCTTTCAGTTTTCTCTTGCCCCTCATAACCGCCATGTTCAAGTCTCGAGATTACCTATATATAGACTTACGGGATTATCCCTTCCCTTTGTTTTACATTGTCATTTTATTTTCGACTCATCTTGAACACACCATATACGCGCCATGTCCAACGACTCTACCAGTAGTAGTTCATCCGAGGGGGAGGAGGAGGTGGAGTCCGAGGAGGTGATGAGCGCTGACTTCGAAGAAACCGAGTACGCAGCTCAGGAAGAGTTGCATATACCAGCAGATCGTGAGTCATACACGATCCGCGAAATCACAAGCACCCCTGTTCTGAAGCGCGCATTGAAGTTGAGAGGCCTCCGTGGTGGTCAGCGCGTCCTTCCTATGGATGACGTCCTTGTTCCGCGCCTTCTCAATCCCTCTGTATTACCCTATCCTCCTACTCCCGGATGGCTCATGTATCTTGAGGTGAAAACTTTAGACACCTTTTCATTTAAGAAAGTTCCGCGTATGGCTATTCACCATGGAAATTATGATCTCCCTGCTATTGAGATTCATTCTCCATCCGCGACGCATTGGACGTCTTACATCCGCTCCATCCCGGATCATGTAGCCGCTCTTCGCTCAGCAGGTATTAAGGAAGCTATAAACTTGTCTCTTAAACGAGAAGTAGTTAGATGTAGGCGTGACATGACATGGCTTTTTTGTCGTTGGGCGTCTTCCGTCCATACCCTATTTTTTGCATGGGGGGAAGCCACCATAGTATTAGAGGACGTGGTTGCTCTCATGGGATTGTCTATTCATGGTAGTCATTCATATGATGAGGCAGCTGTCTTTGAATCTCAGCGGGTGAGGAAGGATCAGTTGCCAGCACAGCGGGGAAGCAAAGGAAAAGCTGCAAGCGCTAGCAAAAAGGAAAAGCCGTCATCTGCAGATAAAGGCAAGGCTAAAGCGGTCAAGGATAAGAGATTTTCTTCACCGCGCCCCACGGGGGAGCGTTTGCTCGCTAGTTCTACTCGCGCCTATGAAGCAATTCATGGCTCAATGATTCCCTCAGCGCGGACAAGTCCTGAATTGGTTATCAAACTCAATCGGCGCGCCTCCTTCCCACTTTGGATCAAGTATTGGGCTCCGCAATTGATTGATAAAAAGGTTATGCCTCCTCGCAGGAAAGAGAAGAATCCTTGCGCCGAGTTGGCGTCTTATATTTTGTTCTGGCTTTGTCATGGTGTGTTCGAGTATAGCCCCCAGGATACCATCAAGAGCGAGATTGTACCGATGACCATGTTGTTGTCTCGGGGTGTTTCTTTTCCTCTCACGCCAATGTTCTTGTGCGTCTTATGTCGTCATTTGGACCTTTTTTTACACGATGTTCGTATAGTTAATACGGTTCATAAGGTCGAGACTTATATTCCTGCTTCTTTCATGCAAGCGTGGTCTTGGGAACACCTCCCTGAGTATGCTCCCGATCCTCACGTCGTAGCAGTTCATAGTGAGGAGGATGTTGAACAGGAAGATGGCACTGTTAGTAAGACCGTTGTTACCTATGATTATCCGCGGATGTCTCTTTGGAACGGTAAAGGGAAAGTGCCCAAGGGTGATATAGCTAAATTCATGGACGTGGCCAAGAACTTCAAGCCTTTCCCTAACCATGATGATCGTTCAGGTCCGGGGCATTACGATTTTTCTTTGCCGCTGGAGGGCACGGGATTGGATTCGGCGAAATTCCTGTCAGAGTCAGATTTTGACTCGGTAATGGCGGTGTTACCTGGTTATCTCCCTGGTTTTTATGTTGGTAAGTTCATTGATATGTCTTATAACCCTGACCGTGCAGCTCGGCAAGTTGGGTTTGATCAAGGGGATCCTTCTAGTTTCCCGCCTTGGAGTGGCTCCGATATTGCAGATATCATTGCCAGTTTTGATTGTTTCTTCTTCAAATGACCAACGCGCCTAAGCGACTGAGGAATTAATTTTTCTTTCCAGCAGCCTATTCCTGAGCGCCCTCTGGTGGTTACCGAGCTGGCTCATGGGTATCAGCTTCTCATTCGTCGTCGAGCCTTAAATTTTCTCTTGCGTGACCCAGATCCTCCTCCTGACTTTTCTTCCGCGGATCTCTGGATTTTACACGCGTCTGGTCGGGTTAAGCTTGATGAGGTGATAGCCGAGGAAAATGGTCTTAAATCGAGTACCAAAGGTCGCCCTCTGGACCCGCCGGTAACCTCTTGGGATCCCCCTGAGGGTCATGAACCCATAAGGAAGAAGAAAAGGACAAACCCTTCTTACCAACGGAAGCCTCCTAAACTCCATATCCCTAGGCATGCTGCTAGTTTTCCGGCGCCACAGATATTTCCTTTGCTTGTATTTGTTATATTTCCTTCTCTCTCTCCATTTTTTTTAAATAGTGAATCATGCGTTCTCAGGAAGCTCCTTTATCTAATTTCGTGGGGTGGAAGGCGCCCTCCTACTTGATGGAGGAGTATATCAACATTCCTAGGAATGATTGGTCTGAGAAGAGCCTTGCTAAGAAGGCTAAACGGGGAGCGGCTAAGTTTTCCATTCCCCGTCCTTATTATTCTACTGATGTTCTGCCTCTGCATCCCGTACAGGCTCGGCAGAGTAGCCCATAACGATCCCAGCGAGGCACTGGTGGTAGCCCGACCCCTTCATTCGTGGATCTCGTGCAAAATCTTGGAGTTAAGTTGTTTAAAGGGGCTGGATGGGTGTCTCCGCGCCTTCACATATCGTCTATTAATCCTTTACGGGCAAAGACCTTTCGTATTAGTGGCCAAGCTTTGGAGTCCCCTAGTGACGTGCTACATTCGCTAAGCCCTTCTGGGTCGAACCGGTCGGTTTTAGGTGGGTCCTCCGCCCACGTGGCACCCCATCCAGACTATCCTGAAGGTAGTTACTCATTCTGTGCTTGGCACGTGTACCTCTATTTAATGGCATCTTTTTGTCTTTCTTCTTTTCTTTTTTTTTTACTTATATATTTGAATTTTTCTTTGCATATTACTTATTCTTTGTTTTGCACGTTTTACGAGTGATTCCGGGTCTTCTTCTGGCTCCTCAGCGTCTCGTCCGAAGCCTTATGATCCCCCGCTTGATCCTCATATTTCTGAGGTTAGTCTTTTCCTCGCCTGGTCTTCTTTTTACTTATTATTATTTATCATTATTATTTCTTTTATTCCCTTATAAGCTGCGTCCTCACATGTTCATTAGAGCTTACTCATCATTCATTTTTTTCGTTCTTGCATACGTATCCTTTCCTAGAACATGGGTAAGAAACGCAAAAAAACTGGAAAACATGAAGGCTCTAATATCGAAGATGGGAGGCGCGTGAATCCTGGTGGTGGTGATGGGTTTGTAAAACGTGCTCGGTTAGATGGTAATAATTCTGCATTAGTTAATCATTCGAAGAGGCGTCCCGACACTTATGACCCGCTATCAGTCCCTGAGGATGCGAAGTTTTGCTTTTTGAAGGTGGTGGATGTCGCTGAGGCTGGTGTTGATCCTACCGCTTATAAGCTGGTTCATGGCTTTTGGGTACCATCTTCCTTGGCTGCCACTTATAGGGATATCGTGGAGCGCGGCGGTGGTCATATGGTAAAGGAGGGTCTCCTCGATATGTGGACCTTGTGCTATATGAATAAAAATCTCCTCGGGGTAGCTGACCAGATCACGCGAGTGAAGGATGTCCCTATTGATGCGAGTGTGTTGCATGGTTGGGATACTATCATCTATTTAGCGGTCAACCTCGACTTTCAAGTAGGGTGGTTGGACGATTTACTGACGAAGGTGAAGGATCGTAATGACCCACACGTGCATCTCCCGGGTAAGATTGTTAATTAAGTTAGAGAAGAAGCTGGTTCAGCTTTCTAAAGTTGCTTATGACAAGAAGGTAGGGTTAAACCAGCTTATCACCAGTGTGGGAGCAGCGACTAGTACGGCTCAGCAGGCGAAGATTGCAGAGAAGAGGGTTCGCGTGGAGCTTGATAAAAAAAGACAAGAGTAGTCTATGTTCCAGTCTACTTGATACACTTTGTTTTCATTTCCTTTTTCCTCCTTTTACTGTTTGTTTATTTCGTGCACCTGTTTTCCTTTAGACAATTTGTTGTATATTTGGTTGTTTGTGGATATTTTAGCTGTGTGGGATAGTTTGGAGGTTGCATTCTATGCCCTCCTTGGTTAGTTCTATGTTTGTCGTTAATTTTATTATATTTTTCGTAAAATCCTCTGATCTGCGTGTTGGGTATCTTGTGTTTTTGCGTAAAATGCGTTATCCAGCATTGTTAGGGTTAGGCTAGGCTTGCGTTCGATAGAGCGTGGTCGCTCGTCTTGCTTTGGAGGGATTAGGTGGAGCGTACGTTAGACGCGCCTACTCCTCCTTTATTTTTTATTTCAGATGGAATGCGACGTCTTGTTTTTCCTTGGTGGGATTTGATAGGGCGTATCTTAAACGCGCATGTTCTCTCTTCCTCTTTTTTTATCTCAGATGGAATGCGGAGTCTTGTTTCGCCTTGGTGGGATTTGATAAGGCGTATCTTAAACGTGCCTATTCCCCTTTCCTTTTTTATCTCAGATGGAATGCGGCGTCTTGTTTCGCCTTGATGGGATTTGATAGGGCGTATCTTAAACGCGCCTATTCTCCCTTCCCTTTTTATCATTGATGGGACGCGGCGTATTGTTTCGCCTTGGTGGGATTTGATAGGGTGTATCTTAAACGCGCCTATTCTCCCTTCCTTTTTTTATCTTTGATGGGACGCGGCGTCTTGTTTCGCCTAGGTGGGATTTGATAGGGCGTATCTTAAACACGCCTATTTTTGCTTCTCTTTTTATCTTTGATGGAACGCGGCGTCTTGTTTCGCCTTGGTGGGATTTGATAGGGCGTATCTTAAACGCGCCTATTATCCCTTCCCATTTTATCTTTGATGGGACACGGCGTCTTGTTTCGCCTTGGTGGGATTTGATAGGGTGTATCTCAAATGCGCCTATTCTCCCTTCCTTTTTTATCTCAGATGGAATGTGGCGTCTTATTTTTGCCTTGGTGGGATTTGATAGGGCGTACCTTAAGTGCGCATATTCTCCCTTCCTTTTTTATCTTTGATGGGACGCGGCGTCCTATTTCTCCTTCGTGGGATTGGATAGGGCGTATATTAGATGCGCCTACTCCACCTTTCCCTTTTTATCTGTGGTTTTCCAGGTGTCTTTGGCATCCCATGATTTTCGAACTCGTTAGCTGATTGGGTGTCTTTGGCATCCCATGATTTTCGAAGTCGTTAGCTGATTGGGTGCCTTTGGCGTCCCGTAGATTTCGTAAGTTCATCGGCCGACCGGGTGCCTTTGGCATCCCGTAGCCTTTTTGTATATTCATCGGCCGACCAGGTGCCTTTAGCATCCAGTAGCCTTTTTGTGTATTCATCGGCCGACCAGGTGCCTTTGGCATCCCGTGGCCTTTTTGTGTATTCATCGGCCGACCAGGTGCCCTTGGCATCCCGTAGCCTTTTGTATATTTGTTGGCCGACCAGGTGCCTTTGGCATCCCGTAGCCTTTTTGTATATTGATACACTTTCATTTGCAACGCCTCCATTTGTTATTATAAATTATCATTTATAGGAGACAAAAAGGAGATACAACTTGCCTTTTGCTATGGGACGTTGTTGCCTGCTATTGGGTTTACGAAAGGGAGGCCGCGGTCTTACCGCTTGCTGGCTTGTTTACCTTATGTATGCTTCGCCCAATTATTGTTTAATGGTGGGAGAGGGGGTCGTGTTCAATTGCTTGCCCAGTTACTTCGATTTCTCCCGTTGCGCGTTTGCGGTCAAAATGCTTCTAATGGCGAAACACTCCACTGTCGGGTGGCCTAATCTTTGATGATAATGACAGTATCTGGCGCCACTTTTGTATAGCTTGTTGATATCCAGTACTGTCGGGGGTAGCTTGATTTCCTTGTTCGCTCTCCACTGCTCCATGAGTTCGATTATCTGCTCCCGGCCGCATGGCATAGGAGGTAGGGGGTTGAAATCTCGTTTTGCTCCTCTGGTTCCTCTTGGGTTCCCCTCGGTAGTCTGAAACGGGTCTTTCCTTACCTTACTGGCGTTGGGCCTTACATTGTGTGGTGTTTCATATACGACGTTGATTGTGTGATGCCAGGGGTGATCTGTATGCGTCTCTTCAACACAGTCGGCGATCCTCTCTGCTGCTTTTTCCATCTCGATGAAAGTTTGGAACCTGAAGTTGATCAGGCTCCTCTTAAAGGCGGGCGTCATTTCGAGTATGCAAATTTCAACTAGCGCCCCTTCACTTATATCTTCGTGGCAGTCCAGCGCGAAATGTCGGAACCGAAATATGTATTTCCCTATTTCTTCTCATGTCCGCTGGTAGCACCTGCTCAAGTCTATTGATGTGATCTTTCTCGTGGCTGAGTAAAAATTTCTGAGGAAGAGAGCGGACATGCACGAGTCTATACTTTCTTCCTTTAGGTTATCGTACCAAGGTAACGCCGTTCCTGTAAGTAATTTGGGGAATTCTCTTAGGCACAGCTTTCCGTTAGAGGCCATGTCGTTCATTTCCGACAAAAATCGGCTAAGGTGCTCCCGCGCATTCCCCTGTCCGTCGTATACCCTGAATTTTGGTGACATATAATCCTCTGGATATTTGAACTTGCTGATACTCGCTGGGGAAGGACTGCTCATGGAGCCGTAGTTGTCTTGCTTTACCACGCGGTAGTTTGTTTCTAGGTACTTTGCCACAGCTTATTGTGATATTTCCGTCGGCTTGTTATCCAATTGTATCCTTCACTTATCGTTGTTCCTTCGGGAATACCTTGGTCTGTCACCGTACCTTGTTTCATCCATTTTTTCAGCTCCTGTTTCCTTTGTACGCGCCCCTCCAACTCCTTCTGTATGTCTTGTAGCGTCCGAGATGGGGGGGGGTGCATTGGCTGAGTTATTTGTTGTGTGCGCTTTCCCTGTGCTGCTCTTGCCTTTTTATTCTGGGGTTCATGTATTGCTTGTTGTCTAACCGTGCCTTGTGCTAGTGTTTCCTCTTCGCTATCTTCATTATCTTCTTCTATTATTACTTCATCGAGATTAGCGGGTCGAGTGGCCGATTGATTCTTTAGCGTGTCTGAGCTAGTGCTTCCTTGGTGTGTCATGGTGGGCTAGGCACGAGCCTCCGGGTGTGGTCGCCAAATGTTGAGGGGTGAATATGATTTTGGTTCTACCCGTCCTAGTCACACCTGATAACAACACTTTTCTAGGAATGGTAAGAGATAGAGCTTTCCTTTCATTGTACTATATACCTCTTTATATAAACTTTCCTAAAAGCCCTTCCTTTTATGACATCATGCCACATGTCTTAAACCTCCTTAATTACGATTAATGTCATTCCTTCTCTAATATATCCTTTTCCTTTTCCCTTAATTTCATCCTTATCCTCTCTTCCTTATGGATACTTCTTAGTGGACTTGGGATTTAGTCCCCATGTTTTATGTTGGCTTGGCTCCCCTTTAGGGGTTCCCTAGCCCTGTTAAGGGGTAATAATTTTCATGTATCAACATAGAGCAACACAAACATCAAGACCATACATCTTCACCATATCGAATGCAGATCACCTTATATGATAATCTCATTCCTTTAGAAATACGCTTTACTTTGCTTTGTACCCAAACTTTGCATCTTTGGTAGCTGTAACATCAAATTCATACATAATTGATGAAGCCAAATCCTTCGTTTTTCAAAATTTTCTGCCAACCAGAAAACCCAAAACTTCTCTCTTCGAATCTTCTATCCAACCTAAAGCTCTGATACCAATTGTTGGGGTTCAGAGCCATCTACACATGCTAATAATGTGGAAAACAAACTAGCGCACAAGAAAATCTTAGATTTTCTGATTGCTCCATGAACCTAACTACGATCTAGGATGAGAAAAAAAAGAAAGAGAACCACACATATTGCAAGTCATAACAAAAGCAACAATAAGTAAAGTACTCATGGATTTAATGTGGTTCAACTATATACACAATGTGTCTATATTATCTACATCCACCAAATGGCTACGACCTCTTTATTCATTGTAGAATAAACTGAGAATTCATATCCTGATTGACTAAATCAATCCATCGACTCACCACAACGTGACCGAACTCAAAAAAACTCTCTCAAACGCCTATATATCCAAAGTAGTGTCTTCACCCATACGAGATAATGTTTACCATATTATCTACCATAACATGATGATCTTCTCTGCACACTCTGACATAAATTATTTTTGGGCGCCTTCTGCTCAACACCAATAATTTACTCCAGCATCACCAAGAAGATATTTTCCTTATATGCGATGTCGTACAACATCTACAAACGAATACTCCGTGACGATATATCTTTCAACATCGATAAATACTCCATAAACCCATAATGATGTATTACTTCCACCGTAACGGTCTCTCACATCCACCTAAAAGATGAGATGAATTCCTCACATCTCTAATAAGAATTTTCTTTTGCTGAAACTCATAACCTAGACCTCCTTTTATAAGAGACACATTACTTATCCTACAAGAATAAGGTTTCCTTCACTTGGATATTAAGGTCCTAAACTTTTGGAATAAGTAAACTAACTAAGTTTATTCCGAACTCTAATTATGCCAATGCAAACTAACCGACCTTAACGAACTTAAACGTCTCACGTACCTCACAGCATGTTCTATATGCCAAAGACATGTATGGCTTGCTATTATTTTGGCGTCATTGCGAATGAACAGTCTTGCCTCCAAATGAGCGGATCTAAGCAGAAGAATTTTCAGGCTCCGGAACTCTCAATCGGAGAAAGTTTAGGAGAGAGAAAAAGTTGAAGAGAGAGAGAAGCTAGTTGCGTCTAACCCCACTGCTCAAGGATCCATTACGGAGGATCAATTTATCAGCTACAAGATGTTATTTTTGGAGGTGACCAAATGAACCACAACTATTGCGGGAAACTTCTAATCCAAATTTGAGGTCAGTTTTTATTTATAGTTGGAATTGTAGCCTTCTATAGCTCATCTAAACTTTTTGGTTTGGAATTTGGAATATTTGGATTAGATAGGTAAGCTATCTGAGCAAACCCATTTAGGTTGATAAATACTGAAATATAATAGGCAACGATTATGTAAACCCAACCTATACGAATTTCCACTTTCTTTATTACGCCGACAAGATTTACAGATAAACCTCTGTTTGGATCACAAGTATCAATTCATATAGACAATCCATTGCTTTCAAGGCTGCATTTAGAGGATATATAAAGACATTCGTAGTGCATCATCCAAAATATACAGTTCTGTTTTTATCCTTGCATTTTTATCCGTCAGCAGTCGTGCTAAACAAGCAACTATTATGTGAAAGGAGTGAAAGAATGGTGCAGTTTCAGAATCGAACACAAAGTGACAGATCAACATTGTCAACATTTACAAACTCATCAACACTCGAAGCTAAAAATCAATTGAAAAAAAAAATATCCTAAAACCAACCAGAACAATTAGTACATATTGGAGAGGAAAAAATAGAGTGGGCTTACATTTTATACAAGGATTTTGAGCAGAACGCAACCAGTAGGGGCAGAAATGATTGAAGACAGCTTTGCTGCTGGTTCTTGACATGAAGTAACTGTGCTTGAAAACCCAAACTGGTTTAGCTTGGCTCTTTTTCTCGATCTCCCGGTAATATACAAAGCTGAGTAACTGCATTAGACTAGGAACTTCCATGAGATCTCACTGACGAAACAGACTGTGCTGAAACAGATGCAGTTGGACTGTTGGGATCTCTATCTCCGTTTGAGGCTCTAGTTTTTCCAGTCAGCCTCTCTATGGCTTCTTGAGCAAGGTCCATAAACCACTCATCCTCCGGCAATATCCTGGTATAAGGGCTTTCATTCTTAGCTTGAAAAGAAAAATAATTGCTATTCTAACAACTCACACTGGCACATGTAAATCAGTATATGTAAGACATATCTTTAAAATAATAAACCGGAGGATGAATTATCAATGACTGAAGAATGAAACTTACAGATAACACACTATATATAACTAGATGACAAACAACAGGTTAAGTGGTCTCACTATGGCCTATGGGTGTCTATAACACAACAAACAAACAAACAAGAAGGACCAAAACTGCCCAAAAGAAAGGAAACTTTAAGGAGCCTGGGTAAATATCTAATGCAGTACAGTATATTCCAGCAGTATAACAACCATATTATCCACCTCACCATCACAATGAAACTTCAGATCGACTATCAAATGTCAATCAAGAGACAGAGCACTATGGTAAATGGATATATCAGGTTATACGAATTGTAGGGGACAACTCTCATGGGAAAAAGTTTCTCACAGCAACTATTGCACAGCTGATATGACAGGTGAAACTGCTAACAACTTTTTATATTGAATTACTGAACCTGCTGAAATGGGCCCTCACCTTCCACAAAAAAGATAACCATGCAAAATCTCTCATTCAGAGTATGTAGAGATTCAACAACAAGTGGGTGGTGATTGGAGGAAAACAACATGATTTGCTTGCTTTTTCCTTCATTTTATTACTATTTTCTTTTCGGCCAAACAGGATTTGACTGTTGAGCATTTTACCATGTTCCTTATTCAGCGCAAGAACACATACACGCACACAATATTTTGACGACATGAAGACAGTGATTAGCTAGATATTTAGAGTTACTTTCTTGACACATTCGGTTTAATGCTTTGAAGCAAGAAAACATTCCCACTTTTGACATTGACCGCTATCTGGTGTCACAAATTTCAATCATTAATCACTTAGTCAACATACCTGTATGGATCCTTTCCAGTGGTAGCAAATGCTGCTGCAACTCTGGATATTATGTCATTGATAACTTGATTCAAATGCCGCGATAAGTAGCGTCCTTGGGATGAGAAATGAATGACGAATTTCATATCAAGATAGAACTGCGGATATAAATAAAAGGGGTTAGTATTCAATTATAAAGGAAAATAAATGTGAAGGGCCGCCAAGCTAAATACCTGCTGAAGACCAAAAGCACCCAAAGGCCTTGGCCCTTCCTCCATATCATCCCAAAAACTTTGGTCATTTGAAAGCCACAAGATGACGGTCTCTGTGAGTCTCATTAGTAGAATTGTAGCAAATCTTTCACGGCCTACAAACATCTCTGCTGCTATGGTAGCCATTCTGTTTAGCTTTGCAAAAAGTTCCTAAATAACCAAGGCAAAATAACTATAACAAACAAAACAAAACAAAACAAAAAAAAAGAGAATCGGCAGCTAAAATGATGCATGTTCAACATTCAGTGACTACTAATATCACGTATCGCACAAACATTTTTTTGGAGCTATAACAGCTTTACGTCCAAAATATCGTAGATGGTAAAACATGTGGCAGATTACATGAGTATACTTTCAAGTGAAATGGCACTACTGTGAGGAGCATTCGTGTTTGCAAATATTTAGAATGATTAGTGCATGAATATTTGTTTTGAACTTGTAAGGTTCCTGGTATGATAAACACGAGCACAAGAAACAGGGATTGATGGGCTCCGTTCCTCCTGTTCAAGCCATTGATAGGTTGATCTGACGATAATGAGGGTCACAACTAAACATAAATGCTTGAAGCTCGCCATAAATCAAGATTAAGAAAAATAGTACACACTCTAACGACGCCACCCATAGAAATGTGAAACTATTAAAGCCCACATGAGGCAATTGTTAAGCATAGAGGACATGGAAGGCCATCTTATGCAGTGTATCACTTGAAATTACCTGGAAGATGGGAGAAGGAAACCACTCAGGTTCATCAAGACTTCCATCCATGTTCAAATACATCTCTGCTTTAAGGTGGGTGTCACCATCTTCCGTGAAAATGAGATCAAGAGCATGCTGTTGACAGAAAGCATCTCGTAACCTATCAACAGACCGTTGCAGCCGTCTTTTCCATTCCCGTTGCTCTGGGTGGCGATTCCTATCTTGTGCTCGTTTACAAGGATCATCCTTGATATTCCCCTGGTTCATCGGGGCAAGCTTCATGGCAGCACGTGGGAGCATCTCATCTGCTAACAAAGATGCATTAGCTAGCAACGCTATCTGCTGGGATTCTGTATCAGCGAGCCGCACGATTTTATTTGAGGAACCTTCCATGTTTCCTTCATCCTCGAGAGATCCAGGTAGTGCATTTATGAGTAAGCTGATATATGAGTTGAATACTTGAAAGAGACCTTCCAATGTAGGACCTCCCAACTGCATACTTAGCAGTGGTCCTACATCCTCAAAGAAATCCTACAATGGAGACACAAAGCTATCAAGAGAAAAGATCACCAGCATGCCAAGAAGAAAGAAATTATACTGGAAACCAACTACCTTTCAATATATATATACATAAAAAAAAAACGTAGATACTTATGTACTTTTTTATGAAGTAGGATTCCAGCATACATGCAGTGAAATCTATAGTTTAAACAAAAACTAATACTAATGGGAAGGCCAAAGAGTTTCTACAATGGAAACTGACTTCAATCTGTATCAATTAGAATAGAATATACGAGAAACACAGAAGCATGCTCTTCTACATAGATCTGCTTGTAAGCGAATTGTTTTTGCTCTCATTTTCTTTGTTCTCCAGGATCCTTAGTAATATCCACTTGCCTATCGGCTTTTCTTTTCCTAGCACAAACTTACTACTAGCTAAAACAAAACATGCTAACTAACATATCAATCATAATGACATAGGCTAGAAGTAAAAGCCTAAAATCCCACCTGGACCATCGAGTTGAAGCGATGGGCACTGCTCGAAAGTTTATAATGGAATGTAGCCGCTGTACCAAAACCAGATTGGCGGGTAGCAGTTGGAGGATAGACAAGTACCCACTCATCAGCAGCAGCTAGTGCAGCACTGCTCTCTTCAATACGCTTTAGATTAGCATCCAATGCTTGTTCAACACTAGGCCTAAAGAGTTTTAGGAGCACGGGACACAGTGCCAAACCACGAGCTTCCAACAAAGAACAATGACCTAATGCGATTTGAACACATTCAGCAGCAGCTCTTAAACCACCAGCAGCAGCTGATGAGGCCAATGCATGTCTCTTTACAAGCAATGCAAAAGCCTCTGTTTGTTTAGTGGCCCAAACTACAAGTTCAGATAAATATTGTCGCTCATTACCAAAAACAGACATAGAATCAGTAGCAGCTTGAGCAATCGCAGAGAAAACCAGCTGTGACAGGGCAGCTGTATATGCTCCTCCATATGAAGTGCTTGATGGACGAAGGCTTTGCATGTTATACTGAAACCGCTGGTAATGAGCATTCAGCAGTAAATTATGAGCACGGGGGCCATCTCCAAGTCTTTTCAGAGCTGAAACAGCTGCACGAAGCTCCACACCACGGGTGGAAGGTTGGCATGCAGCTTCAGCGAGCTGATCAGCTAGTTTTTGTCTTCTTTCAGTAATAGCAGCCTGTAACGAGATAATTGCAGCTGAACTTAACGTATTTTTTTCTTTCGCTTCTGCAGCTACATTTTCTCCTTCATCTAAGGCATCTAAAGCTTCATCTATTCTCCTCTCGGCTAACAAGACATCGAGCATATCAGGAAACTCTACTGACCACTTCTCTACGTCTGAAGTTTCTCTGTTTTCAGACTTGTGTGTCCCGCGTGATGCAGAATCATCAGAAAAAGTAGTTGACAAGGACTCGATTTGAACTCCCTCGGCTAAACCATGGATTAAGGCTGCCTGTGTGGATAGAAGATTTCTGATGGAAAGAAGCTCCCCCTCTAGATCCGATATCTCCTTCGAAGTGCTGCAAATACGAATTATGAGATAGAGTGAGTGATCATCATTAAAGTCAATCGCAAACTTTATGAGAGAGAGTGGGTGATCGTTCAGGATAAATTACAGTTGACCACGAACTTTATGAGAGGGGGGTGTCTAACTACCCAAATTAAGAAATAGTTTCTTTAACTAGTTCACTAGGATGGACTGCGTATTCACTACAGAAGTTAAGAAACGCCTCCTACTCTAGAGTTTTTGAGAGCATATCTTGACAACCAAGTGATCAGCATTTCCTTGCCCAAGAGTGTGCCTTAGATGAAACAAAAGTATGCCTCAGGGAGACGAAAAATAAAGATTGGTGTAAACTGCCTAAATGGACCACATCGTTCGTGGAAAACTCGCTTTTGCTTTAAAGCGTCCAGCATGATCACAAGAATTGTGCAATTCTTTATTAGCAGGGAACTTTTATTATGAGCAGAACGAAGGAGACTAATAACTAGTTATCCAGTCCAGGTTCTTACCTATGTAGAAGAACATGTTTCAAACATTTCGATCGAAAGGACCATCAGAAGTTATGCAGTATTTACACTACACAATAATAAAATTTATTATCCCAGTATCTGGCTAAAAGAGTTTGAGCTTTGAAAATTGGCATAAGAAGCAAAATAACCAAACTATTAAGAAGTAATGTGCTTAAGAAGTTCAAAATCGCATCTAATAGCAATAAAACTACGGAGCATCTAATAGTTACATGGCTAGTGATGATGCACTCACCGTATGAAAGCTGTATAATTGGCATAAACACTCTTACGCATTTCCTCAGCAGAAGCCTTCTTCAAATCATGAAGGTATGAGCATAACTGCCTTATTTCCTGTAATAGATGCAGAAATTTATTTCATTTTCCCACAGCATATAACTAAAGATTATGTGACGAAAGAAATCGTTGTAATAATTGCGATAACATATGTAAAACTGAACCCTCTTTTAGTGTGTTGTGTGCAGTTAATGATCCAGTACGAAAAGAAGATGTGATATGGAGTAGAGTCCTAATTCCATCAAGGTACAAACATGATCAAACCCTCACTCTTGTGAACTCACCTAACCTCCATCATTGATGAAACATTCTAAACAGCGCTGAGTTCTGATGTTTGGCTAATTTTTCTTCTTTCAACTAATGTGTATAGATAAACTTGGTACTAGATGTTTTGGATCCTGCAAACTGGAAATTTAGGACTAGATGTTTTCGACCATCTGCTTACCACTAGGCTTATGGTGCAGAAGAACCATTACCAAATTGAAAACAATTTCTGATTTTGGTTGAGACACATGGATCAATATTAACATAATTTCAACCTAATTAGAACACCAAGACTCAAATTCAATGTATCTCTATCTAATTTAAGGTATCATTCCTTATCAATCAAATCACAATCAAGTAACTAGGACTAGAAAATTTAATCAAACTACAAACACTTCGTAATTAAATCAACGCAAAAACTTGTATATTGTCTAACAATCTAGTAAAATGAAATATAACAAATCCCAAAAAGGAGGCAAAATCATACCTTTTCATTCAAAGACTGACATTTAGATTGTACAAATGCTTCAGGCTCAAAATTATCATTCCTAAATACTTTGAGTTTATCTTCGATCTGTATACCATTTTCTACAACATTTCCTGCTCCTTTTGATGGTGCTACTCCACCTGATACCCTAGACCTAGATGACTTAGCTGACGCCATAGTTCTTTGAATCCCTTCTTCGATCCAATCGATTATATAGGGTTTACTCAGTGATTTCTCTTCTTATAAGAACAAACAATCCTATTATTTCAACAAAAAAGGACCAACTGTTTAGGGTTTAAGATCCATTCCTTGTTTCTGATCAACAACCATTATTGAAGAAGTAGAAGAAGGTGAGCTGGTGGTGATTACTTAATCCAGGTAGTGTTTTACAGAAGAGAGAGAAAATAAGTTGTTTCGTTCGCTCGCCATTAACCCTTTCAATGTTTCTTTCTCTCTCTAAAAGAATAGAGAAGAAAAGTAATATTGCGAGGAAACAGTTTCGAGTCTTTTTCTTGACTGTTGATGACTCGATTTTTATTTTTTACTTCAGCAGTCAATTTTTATCCGGACAGAAAGAGAGGGAGAAAAGGATTAAAGGAATGATGATGACTGTTGTTGTTTGTGTACAGAAAAACTAGGGGGGGGATGGGATTACTTCAGAATTCAGATTTCAGATTCTCACGAAATATATTCTAATCTAATGTCATCGTATAATTAAGTAACCTATTATAGGGGCTGATGAATCTATTGGAGGGGTTCAACCATGATAATAATGTCTACCAAATTTGTTAGGGGTGTCCTAATGTCATGTTAAAGGTCTAGAAAAGCAGAAGCACTTTCCAGGAGCAGAAGTCAGAAGCAAAACTATTTTAGTTCACAAAAAGATGACTTTTCTATTTCTATAATTCGTTCTGTATAATTCAAACTGATTTATGATTTTTTGACTTCCGGAAATCGAAAAGCAACTTCTGGGTGCACATCCAAACACTATCTTAAGAAAATTAGGATATTTTCTAACTAATTTGAGATGAATAGGAATGATGTCTTTTTCTTCTTCTTTTTTTTTGATAAACTAAAAATTTCTTGCTTATTTTGCGAATGAATTGTGGTCTTTTGCCAAAACACTACAAATATCGGCACTAAAATTATCATAAGACTCTACTCCTACTGCAGTAATTCTAACTGATTTAGCTACTGCATCTGCAACTTGATTGTCATACCGGCTAATAAAAGAAAAATTACAATAATGAAAACTCTTGTGATAGATTGTATGACAACTTTAGCATCTGCTTCAATATGAATTCTTGTTAATGACTTCATTCTTGCCCAAGCTAATGCCTCGCGAATAGCCATACATTCTCCTTCCTCTGTTTAAGACTCCATGTGCATAACTTTCTTTGATCCCTCCACAAGCCCCTGTATAATCACGAGAAATTAGACTTGTACCTAGTTTATTAGTTAAGTGATCAAAGGATGTGTCAACATTAATGTTAACAATGCCTTGAAATGGTGGTTGCCATTGTGATGATCTATGATTACTTGCAAAGGAGGTAACGATGCTAGTTTCATGCAGATGTGACCCTAAATAAAAGTTTATTTAATGAACAGAGTTAAAAGGATTAGGAGATACTCCCTGAAAGAGTGAATCACATCTGCCCTTCCATAAAATTTCAAGAGTAAAAAGAAATGAATTACTTTGTATTTGGTTATGGAGGCTTCTGCTGCAATAATTATACTGAGTAAGATTGTTCCCCCTAACAGAATAACTATCTAGTCATAGAATTCAAGTAAACTATTAGAAACACGGGATTAAATAAAACTAGGAAAAAATTGGGAACGAAAACACTAGACCACTCCATTAGCTTGTACAATAACGTATGAAAAATAATTTAAAAAAAAAACATCACTAAACAAGGAGACATTACAGGAGAACTGGTACAGTACTTCCAAAAAAACAAAATCGTCAACCTTGTGAAACTAATTTACCAACAAATCATTCATCTAGTTCCTTTTCAGAAAAATAATGAAGAAGTATTAAGAAATCCATCTAAAGAAGAAATATGAGCAGTGATTAATAAATTTAACCTCTTAGTGCTATTGGGCTTGACGGTTATCCATCCTCCTCAACATAAGATGCTGGTCAATTGTAGATGAGACTTTACTAGTCTTATTCTAAATACTTTGAATTGGGTAAATTTATATAATCATTCGATAATACTAATGTAATTTTGATTGCAATGCTCAACACTCAACTTATGAAAATTACTTCCCTTCTAAACTTTGGGAATTGGTAGAAAAGAATGAAACACAGCAAGTCTCCTCGACATGATGAGTTTCATGTTAGTTTTTTTAAACATAATTGATCATTGGAGGAACAACATGTGGTTAATTAAATTGGTATAAAATTTCTTTGAAGCAAGATATCTTCATCTTGAGCTCAACAAAACTTTTTTTTTATCCCAAAAACTAATATTAGCGAGTAGATCCATATAGGGTTATGCAATACTCCTCATATTTTTATTTCTAAACTTATTGCAAATATGTCGAAAATGCTTCTTGATAAACTAATATCTCCTTTTCAGTCTGCTTTCTTGCCTTCTGGAGAAATTTGTGATAGTATCATAATAACTTATGACCTAGTTCATACTTTGAAATAATTAAAGAGGGATCCTTTAACAGGCTCATATTTAACAAGATCTAACAATGAATCTTTACAGTCCAAATCCAATTGATTGACACTTCTTATTTCTTAGATTATAACAACTATTAAATGTCTAGTTTTGGAACCATTTTAGGTTTGGTTCTGAAACCTAACGAGAAACTTGGTCGATAATTTTAATTTTTCTTTCCTGAATGGCGCCTTCTTCTTTTTTTTATCAGTATCCTTTTTTCCACATTTTCATTATAATCCCTTGGAATGTTATGAGTGCCTAGCTCCTAACAACGGTTACTCTTACAAGAACTTACTAACTAGGATATTATCCAAAAAAATATTTCTGTTAACATGCAATGTCACTAGATAAGAGGTTATTAAAGGTTTTCGAGTTCTTTGTTGTGATGGCGAGGGTACTTAAAGAGGACAAAGAATAGTCTTCATCAAAATTGGTGATGATGAAAAACCACGATTGCCAGCTTAGAATCCTCCAACTAAAATTTGTTTCTTCGCTCACAATGCACAAACTTTACATAAAGAGGATATAATCTCAACTCACTTGATGAAGTTCCAAAAAGAACAAGAAAAAAACCAAGGAACAAATTCAGACTATTGTGAAATATCAAGATCGCTTATGGGATCAAATGTAAAATATAAATGACAAAATATAGCATTTACTAGCAATAAGTGTTTAGAAGCTGAGAATTGAAGAACCATAACCTGGGCAACCATGAGTGTGGAGCTACTTAGAGCTACCAGGGAAACCATCTCATAACTACGTGAGTCAGATGGCGGGAACTTATGGCGCGATCCAGAGGGTCCAAGTTAACACGTGGATGATGCATATCGTAGGTGCAATAAATTAGTGATCTTAATTCCACTCAATTAATAAGTAATATACTGGAAGTCAAGTTCGTCCTCACGAAGAGCATGGAGTTTTAGTTGTCAAGTTTGTCAGGTTTGTTTTGGTTTTCAATTAAGAAAATCAACAAATCAATTGAAAAGATTAAGTTTTGCAATATAGAGAGTTGATCGGGGAATCCTTCTTCATTATTAGACTGTCATCAAGTTATTATATTAGTATATTCATCATTAATCACAGATTATCACAAACTGTTGGATAACAGCTAGATCAGTGTTATCCCAAAATTCCTAATGTCACTGAATACGGAAGTTCAAGACTACCATATTCTATTCGGCAAGACCACCCAGTAGTAGATCACTATAAGTGTAACTTGGTCGTATACTTTATATTTTGTGAATTTATAGGTTACATCGCAGCAGTTAGACTCTTAGATCAAGGTCCACTTTCTAATGTCGTTAAAACACGCAATTGCTCCACATAATCCCTCTGAAAGGTTTTGTGTTTTCTATTTGTGCATGAATTATTAGACAACTACTTATCTCCTAACTCAATACTAGCATTAGATTAAATCACAAATCAATTTAGTTTGCCACCTAAACAATCAATCAATTAATCATAACATTCAAAATAATATAAACAAGCTATAATCATACGAAGAACTTTAAAATAGATTTATATCATAACTCAAGTATTGTCTAGAACTTAGAGTTCATCTTCAATCAAATATAGGTTTAGCTACTCATGGATGTGGAAGTACCCATGAAAAGTAAAGAGATGTCGTTACGATTCTGTAACTGCTCCGAAACCCTAGCTTTCACTCTTTGTGTTGTCATCTCCTCCAATACTTGCAAGGTGGTATAAAAGGTGTCTTATTAATGTCTTGTGAGATTTCTTATACAATTCTCACGAAATTTAGGGCTTAGAATCCTTTAAGAATCAGGTTTCCTTGATTTAAAAACCAAAACGTGTTAAAAAGGACCTAATATATTTTCCAAAAGTCGACATGTTCAATTCCTAATGAACCGTGCTGACTTTAGCACCAAAATAGCTCAAAATCTCTTCCACAAAAGTTGTTATAGTCGACATAGTCGATTCTTAATGAACTGTATTGATTCTAGAAACTCTAACGTACGAATGTTATGCCCAAAGTTTTGCTATGGTCGGCACAGTTCCAACCTTGTCGTTTCTTGTGTTGTAAATCACTTTTTCTTGCTTCTGTTGTTATGTCCATAACTTCTTCTTACGAACTTGGGATAACTTCATTATTTTTGTGTTGCCTTCGTATTCTTTCTCTACAAGATAGCAAGATGAAATCATGCATTTGAACGAGTTCCATTTGGTCCTTGGTCTATCTCTATTCGTATACTTTGAAAACACTGGGGGTACCAAAATACACCACCAACTTTTTCGTAGGCAATCTGTATGGACAAACTCAACACAACTCTGAGTGCTAAACTCAATCAAAGAAAGTGTCTAGAGTTATATCTCCTTCTCTCTTGCGATTAGAACGTTTACAGAATCGAATCCGTGAACTTAATCACACACAGAGTTCTTGGACGGTACCAAATACCAATGTCCAATGATCAATCAAGTCGTATCCAACAAACTAGCTCGGGCGTATTTACTATGATTGATCAACGCACAACCTGTGATATTTCAATTATAAAGATAAACAACATAATGCGGAAAAAGAAATAACACAGACACCAAACTGTAGAAAAACCCCGGGACCTAGTCCAGAATGAACACCAAACTGTATTAAGCCGCTACAGGCACTAGCCTACTACCCATTAACTTAGGTCTGGAATGTAGTTGAGCCCGAACTCAGTCTCACACCGATCAGGTACAGCCGCGCTCCTTACGCCTCTTGAATCCCAGTAGGACTCCGCGCAATTGATTCCCTTAGATGACGTAACACCAACTAAGAGTTGCTTCAACTCAATTGAAGACTTTAAACAAAATATGCCTCCCACAGATTAAGCCTATATAATTGATTTCCTGATTACGATCGAAACGTATGATCAAGGTGATGAAAATCGATAGCAATTTGACAAAAGTCTAGTTATCCTCAAAATTCGGACTTATGCAACCCGGAGTGCAGCCTAGATTATTATTCACCTCACAAGTATAAAACTTGTGGAATCAACAAAGTTTGAGACGAAGAGAACTTTGATGATTTCTATCAATCTTGATCGATGGAGCAAGCTCTATAATCAATCAAGATTAGGATACTCAAGTTATCAAGATAAAAGATAACTGAACCTGGATTCACGAATCCCAATAAAATCTTTATAGTTGCTAAACCCTAAAAGGGTTTCTGGAGAGAACGATTCTAGATACAACTAGGACACACCAAAAACTAGTGTCGTGATTCAAAGATCCCAGTTGCTAGGAGTTTCCCTTTTATATACATTCAAAGCATATGTTGCTTTAGGTTTAAGTTAAGATAGCTTTGGAACCAAGCAAAAAATAATCACCGTTACATGAAACTTTGAATCTGATTTACAAGCAAGATATACACTCTGATTAGGTGAAACCGTAACCGAACCGTGTACAAAGACTATATCCAACATGGTTAGCCGAAACTAGCCGGTTTGAAGTTAAAATCTTAACACTCATTTTCCTGAATACAAAGACATTAATCTTGAGTCACAATCATGTGATCAAATAAGTTTAGTGTTTTAGAGAATGAATCAAATGCAAGTTATCTCATAGAAATAATTTAATCGCACTTGAACATAATCAACATGGTTAGTAATTGTACAAAGTACAAATACCATAACCGTTCGTGAATCGGTTGAGTCACAGTACGCGTACCGGTTTGTAAGCTAACGAGCTAAACTGAGTTCCAAAATTGACATAACTTTTTCAGTTCATGTACCGGTTTGGAAACCTTAAAACTTTCACCGGTTCCGGAGTCCACCGAACTTTTCAAGTTTGCATACCGGTTTGGGTACTAAATGAGTTCATGAACACGGAACTATTTTGGTTCGCATACCGATTTGGATACTTAAACCCGGTTCCGTAACCACATTTCCAAAATGGTTTGCATACGAATATGCATACCGATCCGGATCAAGAATCAAACAGATTTCCTATGATGTGCATATGAATATGCGTATCACATAATCCGTAAGTTGATATATATATAACTACTCCACTACATGTAAGAGTACATGTAATATGGCTTCAGACATATAACAGTTATCTCAGTTTGTAGGACTGATAACACTGTCTTGTATTCTGAATATAGTAGTTCTATATTTTTTTCTAAATCAATTTTTAACATTCCCGAATAACATCAATGACACATATCACTGTTCCAGACTATTTTCGAATGATGAACTTGAATCACGATTTTGATTGCAAACAATAAATTGTTCTTAACCGAAATTCATCAAGCATGAACCAAATGTTCATTAAGATTAGTCATTATATTTCGACAAATTCAATAACTAGAAATTAGTTCTCGACTCGAAATTCTTGTCTATGCATAATAGTCTAATTAGTTATGCGATATCGTCTCAGATGATAAAAAGTGAATACAACTTGAGAAATAGGTGGTTCAGTCTTCACTTACTTTTTGTTGATGAAGTTCTCCAAAAGCTGTGGTTGATCTTCGCCTTCAAACGGTGGAACGCAATGATGACTGATTCGTTTCTCAACTACCTCTATCCTAGACCGAGACTTAACTAATTGTAGACTAGAAATCAAGATACAGTTTTGACAACTAAATTTGACAATAAGCTTGAGATAGCAACACTTGTGAGTTCGACCGAGCAATGCTCTAACAGACTTCAATTCCTTGCTCATTTTAGCACTTTGTAACTCCTTTTTGGATGATTCACCTAATGTGACACGAAAATATAAAACAAACATGATAACAAGTAATGTGCAAAAATTACAGTTATAACAAGTTTGGATTTGACATTAGAAACATGTGAATTAAACACTTATCGGTGGACCAAGTTTGGGTCTCATCAGTCACGCTCTTGAAGAACAAGTCTCCATTATTCATACATGTATATATAGTTGTAAAGGCATGTAAACAAATCAAAACTTAATAAAATGGACATCCATGCTTTTATTTTCTCTTTTTTCTCGGATTCTCTTTAGTTCCCAAATAAATTCTCTATATTATTTTCTAAGTTTTCCAATTAATTCATATAACTCTAGGTAAATGTTTAGATCGTTTAAGCTAATATTAATAATCTTACGAGCAGAATAAGGCATTGTATTAACACCTTTATGAAGGTAAAAATAGTAAAATTAAGGTTATCTCCATTAGCGGACACCATATATGCATGGTTTAGAAATGATGATTTTAAGTTTTAAAATTATCTTTGGTCATGATTTATATGAAACCTGACTTTGTAAATTTGTTAAAATTAGTTCTCGACTCGAAATTATTGTATATGCATGATAGTCTAATTAGTTATGCGACATTGTCTCATAGATATAAAGATTAATATAACTTGAGAAATAGGTGGTTCAGTCTTCACTTACCTTTTGTTGAAGAAGTTCTCCAAAAGCTTCGGTTGATCTTCGCCTTCAAACGTTAGAACGCAATGATGACTGCCCCGATGTCCGTTTCTCAACTATACTTTTATCCTAATCCGAGACTTAACTAATTGTAGAATAGAAATCAAGATATAGTTTTGACAACTAAATTTGACAACAAGATTGAGATAGCAACACTTGTGAGTTCGACTGAGCAATGCTCTAACAATCTCCCCCTTTGTCAATTTTAGTGACAAAACTATCAATACATATGGATAAAAAAATAAAAGCTTTAAAAACTCCTCGAATCCATCATGCTTGATTTCTTTGGTTTCTTCAACTCCTTGAATTCTTCGTTAATTCAGGTTGCAATGATTCTAAACGTGTTCAACTCAGCATCGTTGTTGTTGAAGATCCGTCGTGATAAAAACTTTGAAAACAAATATTCTCAAACGTCGTTATAGAGAAACATATTATTATTATCTTCTCTAAAGCTCAATTGTATCCCAACTTTGAAGTTATACTACAATGATATGTTTCTCCTCCTTAATCAATACTTACATATTTTGCATAATAAGTGAAACATATATATTATTGATTCACTCCCCCTTACATAATGATCCAAAAACCACATGTATGTAGTGCAAAACTACTAAATAATTCTTCCCCTTTTTGTCAATAAAATTGGCAAAGGTACGAAAATCAAGGGATCGTAATGAACACAACCAAAAGATACTTCAGTATTCCAAGGTGTTTACATATCAACTTTATTAAGATGATATCACATAGTAAGAAATACTTAGCGCTCATCTAGGAGATTTAAGATACAAGCATCCCCTGTAAATTCCACATCCACACACCCCACAAAGATATAGCAATTAGGCACAAGTTCGTTTAAGAACTCTCCCCCATTTGATATCATTCCCAAGAGAACAATATGAGTGACCTTGCTTTATGGAAAAGAAGGATTTTGTCGGACATTAACAAATCACATGGATTTGTATCCTAAATATCGACTTAAATTAATCGGCAACGCCAGTTACGAACAAAGAGATAATTTTAATTGGTATAACTCAACATAAGAAAATCTTACGGAGTGTGTAACGCAGTAATAACACAAAATTGTGATTCACAATTAGATCGATACTGCGAGAAAATTCTCAAAGAGTTTGTTCTATTTTGAGTTTATAAAAAACATAATAGATTTAACTTCTGAGCATATATGAGATATCAGTTCAATTTACAAAAAGTAACGGACACATATAATATATCTCATAAGACTTTGCAATATATTAAGCCAATAATGATTACATACTGCAAGTTCATCTTCCAAAAACTCTTAGAATGAAGAACCAATCTTTTCCGCTAGGATTTACACCAAGATTGGCTACCAAAAGCGTATAAAAATATTTTCTTGACAAATAAGAAGATGCACATATATATATATATATATATATATATATATATATATATATATGTAACTCACTAAGAATCGTGCATCATATGTTCACATATAAACCAAGAAGGTCATGAACATTCAAGCAATAACGTGTTCAATAACACTCAAGACTTGAACTATGAAACATAATTACAAGTGATTTAATGATCAAAGTTGTCTTAAAAGTGTTTGAGAGTGTTTTTATAATGCCAAACATATTGTAAAAATAGTTTGAATGCATCTGAAAATTTTCGGCAGGGATGGTATGCATACTGGTACATGTGCTGTCCCTGTTCCATTATTTCAGTAATAGTTCTATAGACTCTCTTTAATAGATTTGAAACATTCCCAAATGACATCCATGATGAATATCATCGCTCGGGCTATTTTCAAATGATTAATCTTGACTCAAAACTTAGTTTATAAACAATAAATTGTTCTTCATTATATTTGTCAAGAATATGAACAACAATTGCTTATATTTCGAGAGTTTAAACAAGATAAGCTTGAATTCGAAATTTCTTCTTTGAAATTCACCAAAAACATCAATTCACCGGCATTGTTTGTTTCTTCAAACCTGAACATTTAAGAATCTTAAACACAAATCAAGTTAGGAAAACATAAACGATATACAAGGTACATGGATCACTAGCCGCATTGGTTTGTCTATAATTAATACTTCACCTTCGAACTATTAACTCTTAGCTAATGACAAAAAAAATAAGAGTACAAAAACAAAAACATTTTTGTCATCAATAGATCATGGCATCAAGCATATAATAATGAAATCATAAAACTTGCTCAAGTTTATAGACATACCTTTTAGATGAATCCACTCATGAATCCTACGACTTTACCAAATATTCAATATCTTACCTAGCATAATATGCGTGCCCCAATTCTATTGCTTCCCATACCGTATTCATAATAGGGCATTTCTTGGTAAAGATGCACTTTCAACACAATCAAGTTGTGTTGGGGTGAACAATGTCTTGCTCACCATAGGTGGTTGAAACAAACTTTTCTGTATCTATGGATTTTTCACCATCTATAGTCTTTGGCTTATTTCATTTCTTCTTCCACCAATTCTTGCGTTTCACTTATGGATTATCATGAAAGACATCACCTTTAGACCCATTTATATCTAAATCCATATTTCCCAAGAAATTTTTAACTTCCAACATCATGGATTTTTCCTTTTCCATAGTCATGGAATTTTCTGGGAGATCATTCCTTTTCACACTCAATGCATCATTGACTTTCCTTGGTACCCACCTCTGAGTGTGTTTAGGAACAACCAGAACCTTCTTCCCATTATTCATTTCAAGGTTTCTCGAAAGCGAATGGATTGACTATTCTTTTGCAAGTTAGTCTTTCTCCAATTGGGAGCATCAGATCTTGTCTTCTTCTTTACAAAGTTATCCTTATGATAATCATCGTTACAATTGTGAAAAGGCTTTGTATGAAGTTTATAGGCAAATCTTGGTTTATCACAGCACTGATTCCTTTGCCTAAAGGTTGGACGTCGACAACCTGTAATGTCAAGGGTATTAGCCTTAATATATGATCTAGGTTTGATCACTTCTTCTGATGCCCAAATAAGAACATCGTGAAGTTTTCCATTCCTTATACGAAAACGACATCCCCTTTGCAAGTGACCTTTATTTCCGCAATAATAACAAACATAAGGAATGTTATTACCTGGATTCGTGTGTGCTGATTTTGGAGGTTGATATAATTTGCTCTTTCGAACCTCAACTGCCGATGTAGGAATTTCACTTTTGCCATCAGTGGAAACCTTTGGTTGAGAAGAATCACCAGCCTTGACAAATTTTACTTCTTTGCTAACACTTGGAGCATCTATTCCCTTATAGTCCAATCCTCGTGTATCACGATAATTTTTACTTACTCCTAGCATAGAGGTTAATATGTTTGAACTAGTATTGAACTTTTTCAAATTCTCTTCCAACATCTTGATTTTATCAAGAGCGGCAGTTAAATCATCCTCAAGGTGTTTTTCTATGTCTTTAAAACTAATTTGTTGAGAGTTAATCCTTTGCTTCAGATTCTGCAAGTTTTTCTTCCAACAAAAAGTATTTTTGATAAAGATTATCACATTCAAGTGACTTCTTACGTATGTTTTCCTCAGAATCTTTTAGGATCGATTCATTAAAGGGATTCAAAACAAAAAGACCTGCGTAAATTCTTCTCAATTTCTTGTTTCCTCGAGAGAGAGATGGGTCATAAAAGGAGTGGCACAAGGAGTCGTCAACTTTTCAACCGGTTCCAGCAACTTAACATACTCTGAGATTTTCTCATTAATGTCTCTATCAATATCTGAGTCACCTTCATCTGAAAGTTCATCCAACTGTTCTTCTAGGCGTGTTTCCCATTTATCAACAGTTTCTACATCCAGAGGATGTTTTGATATTGATTTAAATGTGACACTTTCCTCAGGTGTTATATCCAAATTTTGATTAAAATCAATTTGTTGATTCTAAACTAGTGATACGTTATTAGAGACTGCACTTCTGTCCATATAGTCAGATTGCTTCAAACACAGACTTATTAGGTCTTAAACGTGTTTGCCTGCTCTGATACCAATTGAAAACGAGGGGGTACCAAAATACACAACCAACTTTTTCTTAGGCAATTTGTATGGACTAAACACAATACAATTCTTAGAGTTCAACCTAATGAAACTCAATCAAGGAATTATATAGCGAGCTTATATCTCTTTAACTCTTGCAATTAGAATGTTTACAGAACCAAATCCGTGAAACTAATTACAAAGAGATTACTTAGACGGTACCAAAGACCAATGTCCAAGTATAAATCAAGTCGTATCCAACAAACTAGGATGGATGTATCTACTTTGATTGATTAACGTACAACCTATGATATTTCAATTATAAAGATAAACAATATGATGCGGAAAAATAAATAACACAACCACCAGAAGTTTTGTTAACGAGGAAACCAAAAATGCAGAAAAACCCCGAGACCTAGTCCAGATTGAACACCAAACTGTATTAAGCCGCTACAGACACTAGCCTACTACCAATTAACTTCGGACTGGAATGTAGTTGAGACCGAATTAAAGACTCCCAGCAATTCAGTTACAGTCGCGTTCCTTACGCCTCTTGAATCCCAACAGGACTCTGCGCAATTGATTCCTTTAGCTGACGTCACACCTACTAAGAGTTGATTATATGTGATTTCCTTTGCGATCAAAAGTTATATCAAGGTGATGGAAATCGATAGCAATAAACAAAGTCTAGCTAACCTCAAAATCCAGACTTATGCAACCCGAAGTGCAACCTAGATTATTATTCACCTCACAAGTATAAAACTTGCGGAACCAACAAAGTCTGGGACGAAGAGAACTTTAATGATTTCTATCTACCTTGTTCAAGTGAGAAATTTAACAATTGACCAAGATTAGGATACTCGAGTTATCAAGATAAAAGATAACTGGACCTGGATTCACGAATCCCTATGAAGTCTTTGTAGTCGCTAAACCCTAAAAGGGTTTTAGGAAGAGGACGACTCTAGTAACAACTAGGACACACCAAGAAAAGTAGTGTCGGGATTCAAAGATCCCAGTTTCTTGAAGTTACCTTTTTATAGACATTCAAAGAATAGGTTGCTTAAGGTTTAAGCTAAGATAGCTTTGGAACCAAGCAATCAATATCCACCGTTAGATGAATCTTTGAATCTGATTTACATAAACAAGATATACACTCTGGTTGGGTGAAACCGTAACCAAGCCGTGTATAAAGAGTATGTTCAAGGTGGTTAGCCGGTTTGAACTTATAAGCTTAATATTCATTTTCATAAACACTTAAGACTTTAACCTTGAGTCACAATCATGTGATCAAATAAGTCTATAGTATTTTTAGAGATTTGATCAAATGTTAATTATCTCGTATAGATAACTTTATTGCATTTGAAAATAATCGACTGGTTAGTAGATGTACAAAGTACAAATACCATAGCCGTTCGTGAGTCAAGTCAGTCACAGTATGTGTACCGGTTTGTATACTATTAAGCACAACCAAGTTCCTGAGTTCACAAAACTATTTAGGTATGCGCGCCGGTATGTGTACCTTAAGATTATAACCGGTTCCGGAGTCCACATAACTATTTTGGTATGCATACCGGTATGGATACACAAACGAGTTCCGGAACACAGAACTATTCTTGTACGTGTACCGGTATGGATATCAAACGGTTCCGTGACCACAGTTCCTTTTCGGTTTGCATATGGGTATGCGTACTGATCTGGTTCACGAGTTAACACATTTTTACAGGATGTGCATAAGGATATGCGTACCAAAAATCTGCTTGTCGACATATAGCTACTCCGTTACGTGTACGAGTACATGTAATATGGCTTCAGACTCACAACAGTTTTCCCAGTTTGTAAGACTGATAACACTGTCTTATAGATGAATATATAATAGCTTTATATTTCTCTCTAAATCGATTCAAAACATTCCCGAATAACACCAATGACACATATCACTGTTCCATACTATTTTCGAATGATAAAACTTTAATCATGATTTTGATTGCAAACAATAAATTGTCCTTAACCGAAATTCATCAAGTATGAACAAATATTCATTAAGCTTAGTCATTATATTTCGAGAATTAATTACCAAGATAAACTTGACTCGAATTTTTTGTATATGCATGATAGTCTAATTAGTTATGCGACATTGTCTCATAGATACAAAGATGAATATAACTTGAGAAATAGGTGGTTCAGTCTTCGCTTACCTTTTGGTGAAGAAGTTCTCCAAAAGCTTCGGTTGATCTTCGCCTTCAAACGGTAGAACGCAATGACGACTGTCGCGATGTCCGTTTCGCAACTACACTTTTATCCTAATCCGAGACTAGACTAGAAATCAAGATATAGTTTTGACAACTAAATTTGACAACAATCTTGAGATTGCAACACTTGTGAGTTCGGCCGAGCAATGCTCTAACAATATGATTATAGATATATATTATTAAGGTGAATACATAATTATCTTTATTCTTTGTAAACAAACAATCTATGACTCCTAGAAAATTACCACCTAGACTTGGAGTTTCTTTAATACTGAGGACATCAGTTTCGATTAGCTCTCAAGCGATAAAATATGTCCAGGATGGTAAATCCCAATATCAAAGTTCTGAACCCAACTCGATGATGACAGGAGCATCAAATCCAGCTTCAGCTCCAATATCAATTGCACCAGTATCAACTATACCATCGCCATGTGTTGGACCTGTCATTTCCACCAAACCACAAATATTTGTTATTACCTCTTCAATGGTTATCAGACCTGACAGATAATAGTACTGGTGTGTAGAGGATCGACTCCTCCTGGCGGTAGAAGACTGCCTGGACAATTTCCTTCAACTCATGTGGTCCATTTATCACATGAGATGTTTCGAGATTCATCAGTTCCTTATCTAAAAAAGTAAATTGTACATAAACCTCATCTCAATATCAACAAACAGATTCATTACATGAGCGTATAAAGAGAACCTGCCACAAGTGCTAAAAGTAAACCTAAACTATTAAGCAACGTTTTAAAACTTTTTCACGCTTACTTATACATATAAGGTAAATAGAAAATATATATCTTTAAGGCTACAAGCTAATACATATATTTGGGTAGGTGAAATGCGGAGAGATCAAATCTTCTCAAAGCGCATTAATCCATTAAATTTATTAACTTATCAAAATTAAGCAGTTAAAATTACTATTAAAAATATGAAAGTTTTAATTACTGATAATTAAAACTTTTAAGTATGCATCATATGTATGATTCCAAAATTCATGCTCCATCTGAAATACAACATATTGTCCTCAGTTTCAACTCTATAAAGAGCAGTATTATTAATTCATCCCCTACTAAGTTGAACATATATTACGCCAACCTGGGTAGAATTGACGTGGACAAGAACAAATTCTCAAAAAACTAGGACGCGAACACGTTATGAAATTAGTGATACTTCCTACTAAAATGTATATATCATGAATGTAATTTCTCAATAAATTGTTCATAATTGACAACTTTGTGCAAGAATAAACATAAATACCAATGAAATAATACATACACAAAAAAATTAAGGCACTTTTAGTAGAAATTTGTATCAAAATAATGTATGACATATGCATATGATGTCAATGATGTGTCTGACTCGGAGACGTGCGAGTCTGACATGGACACGTGACTATTTTAGGTGCGCTCGTCCTGCCCATACGCAATAATGCTTAGGCAGCAGGTGGAAGTGAGTATCTACTAGTAGCGACAAAATACTTCTCTAAATGGGTAGTTTAGAAAGCTCTGGTCCACATCACATCTAAAAATGTTATCAAATTCATACGGGAGTAGATAATCTGCAGAATTGGAATGCTATTATCACTGGTAGATGACAATGGAACTCACTTCCAAGCTACCGAGCTATGTGAATTTTGTGTAAAGATACATATACAACATAAGTGTATTTATAAACTTCAAAACTCAAAAAGTTCCACAATAACTTTGTTCTAATAGCTCAAAACTAGCAACCAAACTTAAACTATCTAACAAATTAAACACCCTTTACTTTGTTCTGATAGCTAAAACAATAATTTATTTTCTACTATCAAGAGCTAGTTGGATGCTATGAAAGGATTGTAGGTTGATATCCTACATGAGGTCATACAGCGTACAGATCAACTAAAATAATGTTGACCCCTTGAATCTTCATTCTCTCTAGATTTCAGAATGGAGGCAGTACTGCCGGTAGAGCTCATATTTCCAACAACCATGACGCTATTATTAGCAAAATCAAAGCAAAATGATTCCTGGACCTTAAAAAGATTAAGTAAGATAAACTTAAAAAGAAAAAGATCATTAATTCAACTCAAAAAATATGTATATAAAAAAGTTAAGAAATCATCTTGGGAAATAGCTCAGGAAAGATGTGAAGAACATCCTACAAACTGAAAAACCATCTTGGGAAGTAGCTAAGATACACGTACAACATTACCCACTATTTATGAAAATACTTCTCGACGAGTTTTTTTATCTTCTTCTCAACGAGTTTGGAAGCTCTAAAATTGACAAGTGAATGCGAAGCTTTAGATGGGTATTGCGGAAAAACATTTATTTCATTATCTTTTATATACCTTTTATCTTTTGCAGTTGTGATATTTTCATATTTTAAGGATCCTTTTATCCAAACAACTCCAAGCTTATGAAGCTTATATCTTTTAGAACATGACTCGGTCGAACCATACAGGTGTTGGTATGTGAAGCATCAAAAGTTAAAATAATCTCGATGAAAAAGAACCCTCAATTATTATAAGTCTACCTTTTAAGATTTAAGCTTTAAAGTCATAAGTTTGAAGCCTTTTATCACCATTGATTGTAAGCATTGAAGACTGGAGATCGAAGACTCGAGAAGCAAACTAACAACAACTCTAATCATTGAATATTCAAAAGAGGTACCTGAACTGAATTATACACAACTTAAAGTGAATTGGTTAAGACTTGCATCATGTAAATCATAAACTTAGAAGAATCAAACATGATACGTAATGAATTGTTGATGCAATTTTCATATGCAAAACGTTGTATAAGAAAATTAACAAAAGATTGATTCCAGTTGCATGTTTCAAATTATACAAATGAAATTCAAAAAAAAAAAAAAACTTGGGTTTCGAGATCAAAGAAATGTAGGTTTCAGAACTAGCGCAGTTACGCAAAATGATATACTGGCTACGTAACTTAACGACTTCAAAAACTTTATTTTGAATTAGTTGGGTTCTTAATGGTTCTATCCGTTACCTAATATAATGGTTTCGAAATCATCCTTTTGTAGGTTTCGAAACCAAGTTCAGAGATACAAAACATCTTAAAGTTGTCTTTTTGGAATGTAATTGCTAAACGATTTCAACCGTTATATAACTATGGCTAGAGCTTCGTTAGTCTCGCCCAAAAAAAAAAATGGAGGTTGGTTTGAGAGTGAGTTTTATTCTCGAATTCTTATCACATAGCCTATGCAAGGTATTACTCCGGTAGAACTTCGATAAATTACGATAAACTGATAATTTTACTAAATTAATAAATAGCCCAACTAAGCTTGTATAAGCTAAAATTTAACTCGATAAATTAATAATTTCATTAAAATAATAAACTTTTTTGGTCCTGAGACTGTTAATTTATCGAAACTTTATTATACTCGCTAACCATCGAACTCATTTGAAACTACATTCAGAAACAAGCGCAACTTATGCTTAAAAAAAATGAAAAACAAAAAAGAACCTTAAGATTTAAACCCAATTGCACTCATCAAAACTATAAATTTCACCGTCAAATAAGTCTTATTCTGTTAGGTTCAAATAAAAGGCCATTCACTGGTACAATTTCGGTCGTGACAGCCTTTTTGAAACTCAAAGTAGTCATATTTATCTAAACATGAACACCTTAATTCAAATAAAAGGCAATTCACTTGTACAATTTCGGCCGTGGCCGCTTTTTTAACGAACTCCATCATTGGGGTGAGAAAAGGGGCGGGCCCCGCCCCCCCCGGGGGCTCAGTAGGTAACAAAAAGGGTCATGAAATAGTAATCTTGAAAACCACTTATCCAACTAATTTTAGTAATGGCTAATATGCACTTAATTAGTGCTAATGAAAATGTTTAAGTACATTAATTAAAAGTTAGTGATTACATTAACTTAATGATTCGATTAATATTTTAAAAATCAATATTTTTTCTTGATTTACAAGGAGAAGGAGGAATATTTTTTTTGTCTGAAAACTTTGGAAGAATATAGTGAAACATATCCTCAAAATAGTCAGAAAAACTTCATACTTTACTCCTATTACATTGAGTCTATTCTGTTAAAAATCTGTTGTATTTTTTTTTTTTGCACTTACGGCTAGGAAAACATTACATCCCATCCGTAACTGACGCTTTTCGGCTGGGAAATTAAGAACTCCTAGCCGAAACCCAACCTTTTTTTTTTTGTGAGTATCAGAATCACTTACGGCTAGGAAATTCTAACCGTAAACAACATCCTACTACTGGGAATTTTAATTTTCCCAACTGTATACCAGCGTACGGCTAGGAAATCCTAGCCGAAACCCAACCCTTTTTTTTGTGATTATCAGAATCGATTACGGCTAGGAAGTCCTAGCCGCAAACAACATTTACGGCTGGGAATTTTTCTAACCGTAAACCTAATTTACGGCTACAAAATCCTATTGTCTTAGACGTAAAACATGATTTACGGTTAGGAAATTAAGAACTCCCAACCACAAACAGTTTCGGAAATTTGCTTGTTTTTTACTCTAGCTTAATCGAATCGAATCTTTTTGGCAATCAAAAGCAAAAATAGATGGTGGGTTTTCTTAGTTTTTTTGTTTTTATGATCGTCAGTTTTATCGCGATGCGATGGAGAAGAAGAAGAGAGGAAGAGCAATAATAGATAAAAAAAAATATAATCATCATTTTCATCATGATTTATGAATGAGAAGAAAATGATAAGGAGAAGATAATATATATATATATATATATATTTTATGATCTCCATTTTCATCACGATGAAATCATGATCATCATCTTCATCATGATTTGTTAAAGAGAAGAGAAAGAGAAGGAGAAGATAATAGATTTGACACGATGAAATTATGATCATCATCTTCATCATGATTTGTTAAAGAGAAGAGAAAGAGAAGGAGAAGTTAATAGATTTGATTTTTTTCCAATGAATAGCTAAATTTGAGTAAGGGTGTTTTTGACTTTTCATATACATTAGGTGCCCTCAATCCACTTTAAATGTTTTCGGTCCCAATAAGAGGATTCAAAATTCTTTTTAAATACTCCAATCATTAGCACATTAAAGAAGCAATGAAAGAACCGAACATTATAGGACCCACAAACCAAGAGTAGTTCTTTTGCATTTTAGTTTAAAATATTATTGCTGGGTGTATGTTACACACGTCATGTATACATAATTTTTGTTTACACCGGAACTTCAATAAAATTAATCTGTTTTAAATTAATAATTTGATTAAAATTATAAAGAAAGTACAAAAGTTCAATTTGAGAATGATTCAGAAAATTTCATGCGCTTCATAAAATTGTCAGCTGAAGCTCCTTGGTATATCTCTGGAATGGTTGACGAAATTAAACAAAGAATGCGACAAATCCTTCGGTGCGATATACATCACAATTATAGAGAAGGGAATAAAGCAGCAGATGGTCTAGCAAAATATACAGCGGCGTATTGGTTTTAGTTCTGCAAAGAGGATGTGGTCCAAGTTGAAGACTCTTTAAAGCCGACACGTCAAGATGAGCATGTCAAATGGTTAGCAATTCACGTTTGAGAAATTATAAGGAAAGGTCCAAGAGGAAACCAAGCCCAAGGTCCATTTTTGTATACCAAAGCAAGGTATTCGTGCTTTACATCAGAGCCTATTACTTTTCTCAAACCCAATTTCCTTCACGAGAGTAGATTTCTTTCTCTGTGTCCTCTCTTCTCCAAAAAATTCAGTTGAGCCATCTTTTCAGTCTCCTATTTTTCTCTACATATCAAATCTCTCTGTAACTGTCTCCTTTTTCTCAAACTGTGAATTACTCTTTCTGCCATAGTCCAAATCTCGTTTCACACCTAGCCATAGGCTATGAATCGCACAAGAATAGGTCGGCTGATTGGTTTCAAAAGCGACAGAATTGACAAACTTGAAATCTGAATTTGTTGCTCCTTGCAAATACCAACAACGGCAGCAGGAAATTGACGACAATAGGGTGGCTATGCATCAGTGGTGAGTTTCAGAAACATCAAATCCCTAATTTCTGATTGTACTTGTTGGCTATGGGGATTGTGCAGAATTTTGGGGGTAAACTTGTATAAATGGGGGAGGCAGATGTATGTTGAAACTAAGCCCGGATTAGCCGGTGCAACAATTTGTAGTAGATGTAATTTAGGTTTTCTATTTTCTTAGTTATGTTTTAATCTCTTCAAAGGGTTGAGATGAAACCCCTAAATAATTAGAATCTTTTGGTTTGATATTACTTTGTTCTTCATGGAACTTTTATTGAAAGCATGAATGAATCTCTGAAAAACATCAAATTACTTTCACCTTGTATGTCATGCATCCATGGTTGTTAGAACAATTCTTTGTATGTTTTCAAGCACTATTTGAATTGATTTAGCTCAATTTGTGATTATCTATGCCTTAAACAGATAGATAATGCTAGGAATTGACATATTTTGCTGAGGTTAAGTCATATATGTGTACAAGTGATTATATCACATCTTCAAGGTAGCTTGAGGCTAGCATCTCTATAGCACCTTGATTAATGGAGAACTAGTATATCAAATTAGAGATTCTATGCGTTTTGAGGGTGGATTCAAAGCCCTGGTTTACCATTTATTGCTCTGTAATCTTATCTATTTTGTATAATCATCCATCACTTTGTCGTATCGACGCAAACAAACACCCCTTTTGGTTACTCCTTGTTAGAAGTCAGTTGTAGGAAGACCATAGAATCAATTCTACACCCACCTTATCCCTGTGGATCGACCTGTATTTGCACTATACACAATAAGGCACTGTGCACTTGAAGTTAGACATAGTCGTAGGCTACTTTCCAGACCTACCACGCTGAATTCTCATGATCCTCGCTTCTTTAGCAACCGAGTCCGCCGCTTCATTGTGATCTCTGTTTATATATCTAATTTGAGCTTAAGGAAGATTTTCTAAGATAGTAATAGTTTCTTGAATAGTATTCTCCGCTAACCAATAGTTATCTTTGTCTTTGTTGATGATATAATCCGCTAAGCTTTTACAGTCGGTAACTATAGATACGCTATATAATAAATTCTCTTTAAGCCATTTTACCGTTTTTTAGAAGAGCTTTTGCTTCTGCATGAAGGGCTGAGCAAGCCCAATCAGAAACTGCCATAATATGCATGAAAGCTTCTTGATCAACAGAGTATAGAATAAAAGCATATCCCATTGATACGCATTAATGAATATTATCCAATCCGTCTTTATATTGGACCATGAAGGTTTTTTATTCTTTACTTTCTGGAAGCCTTGGGAAATTACCTTATCCTTGATATTCGAAGAGATCATAAACTTCTTAATTTGATCGATTAACACTGTTGGATTTGGGATATTATTACCAAAACCAACCTCACATCTATATTTCCAAATGAACCATAATATTGTTGTAATTTTTTCACTAAATTGCGAAAAATTTATACCTGTAATCCAATTTTCAATCCAAGATGTGATTAAATCCGTTTGAATTTGGGAGTTAACTGCATCTAAAGAGCAACCAAACCATATGGATCTAGCAAAGGGACATATTCTGAAAAGATGTTGTTCTGTTTCCGAAATCTGCAAGTTGCACATTTTACACCCTGGTGAAATATATGGGTTATGGGATGCTAGTCTACTCGTTATAGGTAGGACCTTTTGATAAAGTTTCCAAACAAATAGTTTAATTCTTGGAATAACTTGCATTTTCCAAAGTTTCTTCCAAGGAACCCGTTATTTACATTATCTCGATTCTGGTTAATTATGAAATTGTATACGTTTTTTGCCGAAAAAACTCCTGACTGATGGTGTTTCCATCTAATTTTATCTGCTTCTCCTTTATTTAGTGAAATAGCGAGAATTTTTTCTTTTATTTCTGTAGAGAAAAGATCATCTAGTTTTTCGTTGTCCCACCTTCTGAGTTTATTATCTCTTGAACTCTTTTCGGAAAATGATCTTCTCTACCGCTCGGCTTTTGGAGTTTCTATGAATTGGGGATCCAATTGTCCTCCCATATTTCTGTGTTAGCTCCATTTTTCACTTGCCAAATAAATTTATCCTTTATAATGCTTAGGCCTTTTTGCATACTTGTCCATATCCATGAGAGTTCATAATTTCTTGTTGGCTCCATGGGATTAGCGTTATGAAAATATTTCGCTTCAAGCAGTTTCACCCACAATTGATCTTTCTCAGTTATTAGTCAACTAGTCAACTTCGTTAGGAGGGCTATATTGAATTATTTATGAGGACTTTTAATACCCAGACCTCGTTGCGATTTTGGTTTGCACAAGCTAATCCACGCTTTAATATACCCTCCTTTTCTTTTTGACTCATCTTTATTCCACCAAAAATCTCTTTGAGTTCTATCTAATCTATCTAGAGTTTCTTTTGGGAGAGTTAGAAACTACATTTGGTAAGTTGGATAAGCTTGGAGTATTGATTGAATTAGGACTGTCCTTCCCGTATGAGATAGTAGCTTGGCTTTCCAACCTTGTAAAGTCACATAGTACCTTTGGAGTAATGGTTCAAAGTTTTCCTTCCTGCTTTTATCAAAGAAAAGAGGGATGCCAAGGTATCTATCTTTTTTTTTTGTCATCAATGGAACTTTCAGTATCTTCGCTATTATTTTTCCATGTCTTGGATGAACCTTTGGGCTAAAATAAACTCTAGATTTTTGGAGGTTTACCATTTGCCCCGTGATTTTACCGAAATTAGATAGGATATCCAATAAATTTTTTGCTTCTCCCAGGTCAACTTTAGTGAACATGAAGCAATCAGTTGCGAAGAATAGATGAGATATAGTTGGGGCATGTTTATTTATTTTGATCCATGATATTTTTTATCCTCCGTTGCTTTTTCAAGGAGTCTAGATAAGATCTCCATGCATATAAGAAAAAGGTACGGGGATAGGGGATCCCCTTGTCTAATTCCTCTAGAATTGGAAAAAGTTGGGCCTGGGGATCCATTTAGAAGGATTGAGAAAGATGTGGTGGAAATGCATTGTAAAATTAGATTAACCCAGACGTCACTAAACCCCAAAGAATATAGGGATTTATTGATAAATGACCACTCCACCCTATCAAAAGCTTTAGATAGATCAATCTTTAAAGCTAATAAACCTTTTCTTTTAGCTTTAGAAGTTTTCATCGAATGAAGGAGTTCATGAGCGATTATAATGTTGTCAGTAATTTGTCTCCCCGGAAGAAAAGCTGGTTGATTAGGCGAGATAATTCTATTTAGAATGGGTTTTAGCATGTTGGCTAGGATTTTTGAGATAATTTTATAAAGTATTGCTTAGACTGATGGGTCTAAATCCGCTGGTGTTTGTGGAGTAGAAAATTTTGGAATAAGGGTAATAAATGAGTGATTAAATTCTTGCACCATCTTCCATGTCCTAAACAATTCTTGGATAGAATTGTTCCAGACCCAGGGTTTCCCAGTTGGCCTTGAAAAAACTCGGTTGAAAACCATCCGGACCTGGAGCTCCCCAAGGATTCATATTTGAAAGGGTAGACCAAATTTCTTCAATAATATGATTCTTGAATTTAGGAGTATTTGACATGGACTGGAAAAGGTCTTCAAGAAAATCTTAATTAGACTTTCAGTTAGACCATCCGTATAATTTTGTTGTTGATAATTACTTAAAATAAGATAAACAGCTCATAATTTTGAGTTTTTTATCCACATATTTAGTTTTAAGAATTAAATCCTTATACTATTGGAGATAGTTTATTTGGAACGCGCAATTGGGGGATATAAATTACTATCCCCATTCAATGGTGTCTGCTAAGGGGTGTCTTTTGGGGGCGGAAATATGAAACTACTCTTAAAAAAAATAAAAAAAAAATCAAACCTAGAATGGGTAGAGTAGCTACTCCCTTTCAAATTCTAAATATTTCCCACTCCCTTTAAAATTCTCTTCTCATTTTCTGCCGGTTCCTCACTTTGTTTTTTTTTTTTTTTTTTTTAACGTTCGGAAGTGATGAAGACCATGCCGGTAGTGATGAATACCATGCCGATATCTTTTGCCGGTATGGCTGTTAGGATGAATACCATGTCGATATCTAGTTCCGGCATGGTTTTTAGGATGAATACCATGCCGATATCTAGTGCCGGCATGGTTTTTAGGATGAATACCATGTCGATATCTAGTGCCGGCATGGTTTTTAGGATGAATACCATGCCGATACAAACATAGCTCAGAAAGTCTGTCCCAAAACTTGTTTGTGCCGGCATGGTCGATTCCCAAGTGTACAGTGCCGATTTAAGGATAAAAACATACAGAAAATCTTGCATCATGTGCCGGCATGCTCGATAATGAACTTTCTATGCCGGCAATGTACTTACAATTTCATAATTTTGGGATATTGTGTATCAGCATGGTGAAAGTATGAATACCATGTCGATTTGGTCCCTGCCGGCATGGTATTCATACTTTTACCATGCCGGCACTGAGTTTTTCAGGCATAACAATGGCGGATTCAATGAAAAAAAATCAAATTTCAATACATTAATACATATATATGACTAATTGGAGCACTTGTATATTCAACTTGTTTACTCTCTTAGGTTTGTTCTTCACCTAAACTTTCATGATCATAAATATCTTGATTTAATGTTGCTGCATCAACAAATTCAATGATAATGATTTATTCTAATGATTATCAAACTAATCTATTAACTTAGCTAATTATAATTAACCACTAAACATAATTAGTGAGGGGTAGATTAGGAATTAGTTAAAATACATGGATAAGGGGTGACTCTGATTTACTATTTATATCCCGTTTTTGTCTTTTTCCTCTATCCCCCAATTAATATAAGTATCCCCCAATTGCGCGTTCTTTATTAGCTATAGGGTCTTATATTAATTATATCTCTAAACTCTCCTAAATAAAGGTCCAAATAAGACTTCCATATATGATTTTTTACACCGAGATGCTTTAAGTATTTTTCCCTGGAAATACTCTAATTAAAGCTATGACTAGATGACTATATATATTAAATTTTTATCCTTTCTTAAATAAATAAAAATACTAATATCATCGAGATATAACAGTCAATTATGAGAAGTCAATACTGTTAGAGCACTGCTCAGTCGAACTCGCAAGCGTTGCTATCTCAATCTTTTTTGTCAATGTTAGTGATCAAAACTATAACCCTTGATTTCTAGTCTACTTATAGTAATGTCTCGAACTAGGATAGATTGTGTAGTTGAGCATTAGACTTCACGGCGTTCATCAATTGAAGACGAAGAACTACTAAGGAGAGCTTGTGGAACTTCATCAACAAAAGGTATGTGGAGACTAAAACTCATCTATCACTTGGAAAGTCTGTTTCTATTCTATCTCCTATATTGAGACAAAAGTCGTATTACTATAGTTTTTTATTATACACATTTGAGATTTCGAGCTGAGTTTAACCAGCTTACATATTTCTCGAAATATGTGTTGGTAAGCTTTCGCTTCAACCAAGTTCATCTTATATTCTTGACGAAAGTCAAAAGATGATCATGTGTAAATCACCGAGTAACATCTTACATGGTTTGTGTGATACAATCATTTGGTGTAGACTTGGAATGTTTCGTTATGATTATTTCAATAACTTGAAAATTGCTTTGATGCTAAAAGTGTGTGAAAACGGCTATTGTCATCCTCTAAGAATGTTTCAATGATTGAAATAGAGTTGAGAACACTTAACTAACATTGGATTATAAATATGCTGTGAACTCTTGCATATATGTGATCCATGTCCGGGAACCATAGTATGCATACCCGTATGCGTACCTGTTGGTTTGAGAAGTCCGGGAACCTAAGTACGCGTACCCGTACGCATACTGGTGAAAGGTTTGTGACCGAAAAATTCTGCTGGGTTTGGAGGTATGTGTACCCGTTCGCATACTAGCGAAAACCAAACTTGGTCCGTCTACTTCAAGTATGCGTACCCGTTTGCATACTTGAATGGTTAAAGTTCTAAAATCGGTTGTAACATAAACAAATACATTTATATAATAAGGAATGCATTCTTTGCAAACCGTGGGTATAATGTTCATGAATTGAAAGATATTAGCTTGTATCTAATCAGGTTTTCATCTAACGGTGAATATTGAATGCTTTGTTACCAAGGTAACTTAGATTGCAAACCCTGATTTGAAAACTATATAAAGGAGAACTCTAGCAACTGGGAAACCTAATCCCCACACCTCCTGTGTGATACTAGTTGCGACTAGGGTCGATTCTCCTTTAACCTTAGGTTATTCACGAAACCCTGTAGGTTAACGACTTAAAGACTTCATTGGGATTGTGAAGTTAGATCCAACTATTTTCTCTGTAGTTGCGTGTTCTGATCTTGCTGTTTTCTATCGAGATTGAGTACTATCTTCTCTAAGATTTGCTCGAGATTTAATCTCCGATAGGAAAGATAAAAAGTAGTCACAAACATCTTCATCTCATCGTTTGTGATTCCACAATATCTTGTTTCGCTACCATACTATTAAGATTATTTTGAGGTTATTGATACTACTAGGCTGTTCTTCGGGAATATAAGTCTGGTTTATCAATTGGTTCCTGTGCACCTTGATTTATCAAAAAACGGAACAAAACTCGTAGGTATTTCTGTGGGAGACAGATTTATCTATTCCAATAGACTTTTCTGTGTGAGACAGATTTGTTTATCAAGTCTTCGACTATGGGTCGTAGCAACTCTTGGTTGTGGGTGAGATCAGCTAAGGGAATCAAGTGCGTAGAATCCTGATGGGGTTCAGAGACGTAAGGAGCGCAACTGTACCTTGATCAGTGTGAGATTGATTAGGGCTTAACTACATTCAAGTCCGAAGTTCATTGGTAGTAGGCTAGTGTCTGTAGCGGCTTAATACAGTGTGGTGTTCAAAGCTGGACTAGGTCCCGGGGTTTTTCTACATTTGCGGTTTCCTCGTTAACAAAACTTCTGGTGTCTGTGTTATTTCTTTTCCGCATTATATTTTGTTATATAATATAAATATCACAGGTTGTGCGTTGTATCGATCAATTGGTAAATCCAACCTTTGGTTGTTGATTGTAATTGGTTGATCCTTGAACATTGGTGTTTGGTACCGTTCAAGCTATTTCTCTTATATTCAATCGGGCTCGCGAATTCCTATTTGCTGATTGCGGATTGAATTAAGAGATAGAGATATTAAACTCTTTGATATACTTTTCTATAGATTGAGTCTGACTGTCTAGTTGATTCTCTTGAAAGTATTTTGGAGTTTGTCTATTCAGATTGCCGAACGAAATATTGGGTGTGGTTGTTGTACCCCCGCCTTTTCAATTGGTATCAGAGCAGGCAAACACATTTAAGACCTCATAAGTCTGTGTTTGTAGCGATCTGAATATGGACAAAAGTGCTATATCTATAAACGTACCACCAGTCTTCGATGAATCAAATTACTTATGATGGAAAATTGCTATGCGTGCCTTTCTTCAAGCGCGTGATTTTCAATCATGGGTTTATGTTGTTAATGGCTATAATCCCCCGGTTGTTGTAGAAGGCGATGTAACTGTTCCGAAGGATATTGGTGCATATGAACCTGCCGAGATTCTCGCTGCTAAGAAAAATTCTAACGGGTTAAATGCTATCATCCATGCCATTACCCCAGATCTTCAGCACCATGTGACTATGTGCACTCGGTCTAAAGATGCTTGGGATATCTTATAAACCGTATTTGAAGGGAATACCTGTGAAAAAGAAGCTAGGATTCAAAACCTAAATTCTGATTGGGAAAACCTTCATATGACAGATGAAGATTCATTTGATGAGTTTAATCACAAAGTGTCTGAAATTGTTAATGCATCTTTTGCATTGGGTAAGACTATTCCTGAAAAGGACATTGTGATGAAAATTCTCAGATCGCTGCCATCTAGATACGATTCTAAGAAGCATGCCATCATTGAGGGGAATAACCTTGATACTTTTTCCAGAAATACTCTTGTTGGGAAGTTAAAGATCTTTGATCATGAGCATATATCCAAATCCGGAAAGGATGTTGCTTTCAAAGCACAGAAGAACACTAAATTACTTGACAAAAGTAAAAGTGTTTGGATCTCTGAAGATGATCATTCTGAGGCTGATTTATCAGATGAAGATCTTGACAAGTCAATCTTTTTGATCACAAGACAGCTTAGAGATCTTATTTTGAAGAGAAGTAAACGGTTCTCCAGAGATAAACCTAAGTTATCAGTCAAACCTCATAATCGTGTTCCTCCTAAAAACAGGGATATTGATGAAACTGATGACGAGGATATGCCACAGTGCTTTAAGTGTAAAGGATTTGGTCATTTTGCAAATGAGTGTCTGAATCGCAGAAAATACACTGGGAACAAAGGTCTTGCTGCAACTCTTGATGAAATGTCTGATCACTATGATTCTAAGGAGGACGAAAAGTCAAGTGTTGCACTTCTTTGCGAAAATATTAATTTTGATAATTGTAGCAATACATACATCAATCTTGATATTCTTTCGGAAGAAACCTCAACCGTTCTGGAAGAAAAAATTATTTATCTGTTTCTGCTGGAAACTTTATGTCTGATTTTTCAGGTTCCACCATGTGTCTAGCAGCTTGCACACCTATGGCGTCTGAACCATCTTTCATGTTAACATGTTCTTATATTTCGCTCATAGGGCATGAACTATCAAAGTGTTACAATTACAAACACAAGATAAGATACGTCAACAAACTTCAACAAAGAGCAAATCGATTAGCAAACAAGCTCAAACTTGTTCAAAAATCATCTGAGGTATGCAAACTCATCTCATCTTCGAAGAAGTTAGTTTCCAAAGAAAAGACTAGACCACTAGAGAAAAGGGTAAGGTCTAAAGTGTCTAAGAAACAGAGTTCTATGAATTCCATTCAAAAGGAATATTGTGGACAGATTATTGTACACCCCAGCACAACTTAAATTGTGTCGGTTGTGTTTCTTGTCTCATGTGCCTGTTCCAAAAGAGACAAGAGTTTGCACTCTTCAGGCTTTAGGAAAAGAGAAAAAGTTTTTCAGTTTTGTTGTTTTTTCTTCTTTTCTTTTGGAATTCTTCCATCTTTTCGTATCTAATTGATATTGAAAAGGGGTTTACTCTAATAAAAGAGGGTTAATATCGACAATTCTGCCTTCTTTAGGGATGTGAGTTGTGCGTACGTGAATCCTTTTTAGCATATAAAGGTTCCGTAACCCTATATTCCTTTTTCCTTCTCTGAAAAACTCTTTTTATCACAAGATTGCTTGTTGAGTCTGATTTGTGAATTCCTCCCACAATCTCATACGTGTAAGAGAATCCAAGCATTATGTCTTCTGATGGAAAAGATGTTAATATGATTGTTAATCCATTAATCATGAAGGAAAAAGATAAATCTCCTGTACCTCCAACTTTGAAAGGAAAAAGAAGGAATGTAAGGAAGCCAAGAGCTGTTCCTTCAAATTCTCAGAAGTTTTCTGGTGTTCTTGAAGAGTTGAAGGAAACAAGGAAGGAGATTCAGAAAATAAAGTCTATTGTTTTTAGGACTCTCGAAATTCAGAAGGCCCTGGTTCGGCATCAGTCTAAAAGGTTTGTTGGAATTAACTCCTTTCTTCATGAACCTTATGTTCCTATGGCTGTTGACGACAAGGAGTTCGGGGACGATAAATAATTTTTTAGAGGTCTAAATGTCTAGGAAACTTCTTATGAGAATTTGTTCTCGTGTTTTTAAGAAGGATAACTAGGGTTCGGAATAGCCATTATTGTGAGTACACATAGCTATTGCCAACGTTTTCATCTTGCAATGTTTTTAGATTTATTTGTTTAAATTCTAAAGTTTATTTGGAAGATGATTTTTGCAGTATTAATCTTTATGGTTTTATATATTGTAAATTGTTATGGGATATGTTGTTTACGTCCGTGAACCTTGACTGTCCCATATTTGTTCAAAAGTTAACTCTATTATATGTCAATATGAAAGTATTAATAAAAGATAGAATGAACTCTTGACTACAAAAGTTAAGCTTTTTATGTCATTATGCAAATATTGATGGAAGAAAGGATAAACTTTTGTTTTCAAAGATTAAGTCTATTATACGTCATCGTGCAAATAGTGATGAAAGATAGAATGAATCTTTGATTATTCCGCAGTATTGATCTTTCCCTGATCCACATCTTTGTGTATGTACTGTGTTGCTCCGTAAGTTCTCTTATGTTGAGCATGGCCAATTGAATTGATCATTTTCCTTGTGGTTAATTCAATTCTGATTTTTGGATACAAATTCATGTTTCATGTGATTTGTTAAGGTCCAAAGAAATCCTACTTTTCTTGTAAAAGTAAGGTCGTTCTTGTTATTCTTTCGGGAATTACATTTTATGGGGGAGATTTCTTAATTGAACTTGTGCTTAATTGCCAAATCTTTGTAGGGAGTGCGGCCGTGGAATATTGTAGGGGTTATCTTGTATCTTTATAAACTCCTTGATGAATGCATTTAGTTTCGGCTATTTGATGGCATCTAAACAAGTTGGTATGTTATTCTCTTTTGGTCATGAAGTATCTCTTTGAAAATTTCATGAGGATCCCACTAGTTTTCGTACCTTTGCCAATTTATATTGACAAAAAGGGGGAGAATTAATGTGTAGTTCACACTACAAATACATATGGTTTACGGATCATTATGTAAGGGGGAGTGGTTTTCATTGTGATATGAAGTATTGACTAAGGGGGAGTGATACATATAACTATAGTATTGTTGTCAAAGTTGTGATGCAATTGGACTTTGATGTTGTATAATGATACTATGACACAGTATAACAATGATTGAGAGCAACTGTTTTCTCATTGTTATAGCTACGGATCTTTAACAACGATGATGCTGATTTGAACACATTTGGAATCATTGGAGTACTTGGAAGCGACGAAGATTTCGAGTAATGTTGAAGAACCAAGGAGATCAAGCATTTGGATGAGAAGCAACAAAGTTTATTTATTTTGTAATCACTATGTATTGATAGTTTTGTCACTAAAATTGACAAAGGGGGAGATTGTTAGAGCACTGCTTGGTCGAACTCGTAAGCGTTGCTATCTCAAGCTTGTTTGTCAATGTTAGTGATCAAAACTATAAGTCTTGATTTCTAGTCTACTTATAGTAATGTCTTGGACTAGGATATATTGTGTAGTTGAGCATTAGACTTCACGGCGTTCATCAATTGAAGACGAAGAACTACTAAGGAGAGCTTGTGGAACTTCATCAACAAAAGGTATGTGGAGACTAAAACTCATCTATCACTTGGAAAGTCTATTTCTACTCTATCTCCTATATTGAGACAAAAGTCGTATTACTATAATTTTTGATTATACACATTTAAGATTTCGAGCTGAGTTTAACTCGCTTACATATTTCTCGAAATATGTGTTGGTAAGCTTTCGCTTTAACCAAGTTCATCTTATATTCTTGACAAAAGTCAAAAGATGATCATGTGAAAATCGCCGAGTAACATCTTACATGGTTTGTGTGATACAATCATTTGGTGTAGACTTGGAATGTTTCATTATGATTATTTCAATAACTTGAAAATTGCTTTGATGCTAATAGTGTGTGAAAACAGCTATTGTCATCCTCTAAGACTGTTTCAATAATTGAAATAGAGTTTAGAACACTTAACCAACATCGGATTATAAACATGTTGTGCACTCTTGCATATATGTGATCCATGTCCGGGAACCATAGTATGCATACCCGTATGCGTACCTGTTGCTTTGAGAAGTCCGGGAACCTAAGTACGCGTACCCATACGCATACTGGCGAAAGGTTTGTGACCGAAAAATTCTGCTGGGTTTTGAGGTATGCGTACCCGTTCGCATACTGGCGAAAACCAAACTTGGTCCGGCTACCTCAAGTATGCGTACCCGTTTGCTTACTTGAATGGTTAAAGTTCTAAAATCGGTTGTAACATGAACAAATACATTTATATAATAAGGAATGCATTCTTTGCAAACCGTGGGTATAATGTTCATGAATTGATTCGAGTGAATCAAACCGATTTTGCTTCAATTGTGTTCTTGTATACTTCTATGAGAATATAGCAATTGAACAACTCTTTAACTAGTTTCATTTAAGTCATTTGAACTAGTTATGGTTAAGATGAATAAGGTTGATATGAGAGTGTTTATATAGCTAACCTCGGTTAACTACTGTTGAGCCAACATGGTGTACACGTTTAGGTACGGTTACATAAACCTAAATGAGGGTACATTTCATTTGAATAACAAGCTAAGTTCGATCTAACGGTTGAAAGATATTAGCTTGTATCTAATCAGGTTTTCATCTAACGGTGAATATTGAATGCTTTGTTACCAAGGTAACTTAGATTGCAAACCCTGATTTGAAAACTATATAAAGGAGAACTCTAGCAACTGGGAAACCTAATCCCCACACCTCCTGTGTGATACTAGTTGCGACTAGGGTCGATTCTCCTTTAACCTTAGGTTATTCATGAAACCCTGTAGGTTAACGACTTAAAGACTTCATTGGGATTGTGAAGTTAGATCCAACTATTTTCTCTGTAGTTGCGTGTTCTGATCTTGCTGTTTCTATCGAGATTGAGTACTATCTTCTCTAAGATTTGCTCGAGATTTAATCTCCGATAGGAAAGATAAAAAGTAGTCACAAACATCTTCATCTCATCGTTTGTGATTCCACAATATCTTGTTTCGCTACCATATTATTAAGATTATTTTGAGGTGATTGATACTACTAGGCTGTTCTTCGGGAATATAAGTCTGGTTTATCAATTGGTTCCTGTGCACCTTGATTTATCAAAAGACGGAACAAAACTCGTAGGTATTTCTGTGGGAGACAGATTTATCTATTCCAATAGACTTTTCTGTGTGAGACAGATTTGTTTATCAAGTCTTCGACTATGGGTCGTAGCAACTCTTGGTTGTGGGTGAGATCAGCTAAGGGAATCAAGTGCGTAGAATCCTGATGGGGTTCAGAGACGTAAGGAGCGCAACTGTACCTTGATCAGTGTGAGATTGATTAGGGCTCAACTACATTCAAGTCCAAAGTTCATTGGTAGTAGGCTAGTGTCTGTAGCGGCTTAATACAGTGTGGTGTTCAAAGCTGGACTAGGTCCCGGGGTTTTTCTACATTTGCGGTTTCCTCGTTAACAAAACTTCTGGTGTCTGTGTTATTTCTTTTCCGCATTATATTTTGTTATATAATATAAATATCACAGGTTGTGCGTTGTATTGATCAATTGGTAAATCCAACCTTTGGTTGTTGATTGTAATTGGTTGATCCTTGAACATTGGTGTTTGGTACCGTTCAAGCTATTTCTCTTATATTCAATCGGGCTCGCGAATTCCTATTTGCTGAATGCGGATTGAATTAAGAGATAGAGATATTAACTCTTTGATATACTTTTCTATAGATTGAGTCTGACTGTCTAGTTGATTCTCTTGAAAGTATATTGGAGTTTGTCTATTCAGATTGCCGAACAAAATATTGGGTGTGGTTGTTGTACCCCCGCTTTTTCAAATACGATTGATTTGTTTTGTGCACACTCTTTAAAGGAGTGTGGACAAAATTGCACTCGCAACCTTGGATTGAAAAATGAACTCTCTAAGAAGATATTTCAGATTATCTTTTGCTTTTATAAAATGGTTCCACCTATTTTCCACCCACACTTCTCCCATTTACCACCCTCATCAAAATTCTAAAGTAATTCTACTTTTTAATTTTAATTTTACCTATTTACCACTTATAAAAATCAAATTGAATTTTGACTAGTTAACTTCTTATTTGTCTTCTTCTCCATCAAATTGAATTTTTGACTAGTTAAAAATAAAAAATTCTAAAGTAATTCTACTTTTTAATTGTACTTTTACCTATTTACCACTTATAAAAATCAAATTGAATTTTACAAGATAAAGCAAGGTTTTTATCTTGTAAAATTTTATCCCTCTGATGAAGCGAGAAATCCATCATGTGCGATATTTGTGACTTTGGTATCCCACTATCCTAACATAGTCGGTATGATCTATCTCACTACGGGACCTAAGTAGTAAACCAGTGTGTGGTGGTTCATAATAATCATGCCGATTAGGCAAAGTATGATCCATTGATCGAATCAACATTAATTTTTATTTGTTAAGGTTTCCGCATAACCAATATAGAGATTTGTATCCCACTAGGGGTTTGGAAGCGTAAGAAAAAGAAGAGGAAGACGGATTCGAAGACAAAGAAAAATTCTGTTTACCAGTAGAATAGGGAAAGTTCAATTAAGCCATGCGAATGTAAAGAGACGACGAAAATCCTAATATCACTTTACTAGTTGTCTTGGATGATTGGGCAAAGATTGTTTAGAAAAAGGTGGACGGTGGTCAAGATGGGAAAGAAGAATATATTTTATAATTTAGGGTTTGTTTCCTTTAGTTATTGGGGTGGTTTTGTTGTTAGTTAAAAAGTCAAGAGGTGGTATATAGGATATTCAAAACAATATATGGGTGGTAAATAGGAAAAGTGGGGGTGGCAATTAAGGTGGATGGTAAAACCTATGAAATTAAGAAAATGCTATGTTGACTGGAAATAATTCCCGAAATTTATCCCGCAACACACAACACTGTGGACCCACTTTTACCTTTACGAATCCCAATGCTGAGAGGCTTTATTTTTGACCATCAGATCCCCTATCGGGATAAAACTCGGGATTGAATGTCGGTGTGTGTAGCACGGCTGATGAAATTAATAGTTTTGAATTTGAATATTTTTTTGTTTAAAATTTATCAATAATTTAATATGTTCCTATTTTAATAGAATACAGTGATCCTATGGTTATCAATTTGTAGAAGTGTTACAGTGCAATTGCAGTTTTATATTGTCATTAAGATTTGAATTCGCAATTCGTGGGCATTTTAAAACAGATTAATCTGTTTTACAGTCGACGGTAACTGTTGATCCATACATGTACAGCTCTAAGCTGGGCAAATGTAGGTACCAAATGCAATACTGCACGTATCAGTACGCACCAAAGAACATGTAACTCTAAGTTAACATGGAATGAATGAAGAGTTACAACTAATCCATATCTAACTCTACGAGACAAAGCCACAAAGGTGAAAAGGAGATTCGGTGATTTGGTGTGCCTACCACAATGATCACTATGTTAATGGATAAACCTGATGACTAATGACAAATTATGCCATTAGGTGCAGTTTGTTTGCCTCTTTTTTCCCGGTGTTTAAGTAAGTTGTCACTTGTCACTTCCTAACTATAATCCCACCACCGAAACAACAAGCCTAAAGCCAAAATACTAGACTTGATTCCCGTTGCGCCATAAAATCCTAACTGTCATCCTGGTATCAGTAACGCTCCATAACAAAATTTTCAAGTAGTATGCACAAAAATAGTGATATTTGTAAAGTCCGGTGGGAATAATTTTGAAAAATTATTTAATCGAGACTATTTAACAGGAGAAGACACTACTAAACTGACAAAAAGATGATATATTTTGATTACAAAACTTTCCTACATTACATTCCTTTTCTTTACACAGAAGCAAAACTTTACAGATTTCTATGTTAACATTGTAGAAATTGTTTTAAACATTCTTTAAGTTTTTGAAGATTAACAGGTTTGGATATAAATGAGTCCATACCGTTTGCTAAACATTCCGCAGCACTCTCTGACTCGGCATTTGCCGTCATCTGCAGTTTTGAAAAAAAAAATCTCAACTTATAATACAAAAAATTAAAAAAATCAAGAACAAGAAGAAACTGCTGAGCTATTTTTTGTGTTAGGGCATAAGGGAAACCAGGTTCAAGTAGGTTACTCTACAAGTTTTGGTTCGCGACATAGTACATACTGGCACACATGGACCAGCACTCAAGCGCTCGTTTGAAGTCATATTCATACAAGTCAGTGAGCACACATTATCAACTGGCCCTAACTTAATTGACGGACTCCAGAGTATTTTCTGTCATGAGCTAAAGTTTTCCTACTGGGCGACCGCAACGTTAAATTCTTAGTAAAAGAATATTGTCAATCAGCTTAGTTATCTATCAGCCGGTGGATACTAGTTATCTCCTACACAAATGGTGGCTTCTTGCATGCCCTATGCTAAGGGGACAAAAGATATAATAAGAACTGAGTTGGTATTGATGTTTTGCAAAATCGGAGTGTTCATACCGCGACAATGGGCAGCCGTCTCTTAGAGGCCCTTGAATCTTGACCATTTTGTAATGAACCTGACGTGGGCCTTTCAATTCCAGCCTCTACAGCAGCATCCCAACTTCCAGTTTCCTCAAAAGATCTTATCAGCCTTGTTGCTTGAAGGCCTCCCATGACGGGCATGTAGACATCCTGCATAGTCGAAAACGAACACGTTGAGTAATGAAAAACAGTTTCTGGACCAATTTTAGGTTTTAACAGCACTAAAACCATATACAAATTAGAATTTATATCAAGGAAATTACCATCAGAACAAGATCGTATCGGTGATTTTGTACAGCCCGAATAGCTTCTGCTCCATTATTCACAATATCTAACGTGTGGCCTAACTGCTTCATCATTTTATTTGCTACAAGCACATTAATCTTGCTATCTTCCGCAAGAAGGATTTTAGGTTTCCAATTCAATTTGTTTAGTTCCGCACCACCATTACATTTCCCTCCGTCATGATCCTGCTTCTGACCCGTATCTTGCATAATCTTCCCGTGCATCTTATCTGTTTCTACCCACTTCCTTTCGCTTCGAGGGGATTCCGTTGCATAATTCTGCTGTTGGAGGGAGTTTGATTCGTTATGACTTGAGTCACTTCTATGAGATCTATTTCTGTCTTGTTCCAGTGAAGTTCCAGGTTGCGAAAACGGCCTTGCAGCATCAGTCGCTGAACTGGCATCTTCGAGTGAAGCCACCCCTCTGGATGTACAGTTGTATTTAGAATTGAATGCAAATGTATCCTGTGAGAATTTGTTAAGTTTATTCATACTGTTATATCCCAATTTATTTGTTGATGTTTTACTCGTTCTTGAAGACGATCCATCGGATGAGAACAAAGAACTTAATGTGCGTGGTTCAAAGAGATAGACGCCAGAATCTATGTCATCGGTGTTTCCATCGCATAAGGAAACAACTTCATGACCATCCATATCTTCAAAGTCATCGGATGGCTCTCTCTCAGGTGAAACCTTGTAAGGTAGTAGAAACGTAAATGTTGAACCAGAGTTCACTGTACTAGTCACTGTTAGATGACCACCCATCAACTCCACCTGTATCAAACACATTTTACAATTAGACTTGTAAATTCCTTTTCTCTTCGGGTCTTTTCACATCGAAAACAGAAAAACTGCGTTGATCAAGAAAACTGCGTTGCATTTCCATTTACAACAACTCTGAAACTTTTTGCATCAGGGTAGTAAAATGATTCATGCTAAAGGAAACAAGAGCTTTGCGTAGGATCTGCATCACTGCCAGGATTAAGAAATGAAGCTGTGAATGAAAATATAAAGAGCGCACGGGAAAATATGAGCTCACCAGTTGCTTACAGATTGCAAGGCCAAGTCCAGTCCCACCATATTTTCGAGCATGATCTGCACTTGCTTGCATGTATTTTTTAAAGAGTGTAGGTATTGCCTTTTCTGTTACAAGGTAAGAGGCAATGTCAGCCAAACCAACATCCACAGGAATCAAAACAGGAAAAATGTCAAAATCATATTTTAAGCTTAAACAGAAACATTAGAAAAAAGTCCTCTAATCCAACACAAAGCACAATGAACATAGCGAACAGTGTACCTGGTATTCCAATTCCCGTGTCATATACATCACACTTGATCCACACGGTGTTTTCATATTTCTGAGGATTATCCTCCCTGTATTCATCCTCAGTCGATCCTGTATTTTTTCTGTCATTGGGTGCACCATTATTATCAGAAACTTCACCATTCCTAAGACAGTGTGATGGCTCTGAGACCACCGAAAGGTCTATCCCAACGCTGCCTTCATGGGTAAACTTGACTGCATTGCTGAAGAACAAAGAAGTGGATTAATTTGAAACATTCATATGCAAAACAAAAGACAAAGTAAATCATGAAAGATTTTTCACTCAGTGAATTCTTACCTGATCAAATTTGTAAGAATCTGTCGAATCCTTAGAACGTCACCAATAACCTAAAAGTCACATGCATTCAAACAGAACATCAAGGAAAAAGAAAATTTATAGAAGAAGTAAAAGACAGTTACGTTGATGGAAGAAACAGTAAATTCTCACCTCCAAAGGAACCTTTTCTTCAACATGTCCTATCAGGGTTAATTCCTTCTGCAATGATGCTGCGGCAGTTTGAAGAACATGTTTTACCACTTCTCTAGGTCGAAACTTTGTAGCCTCTAACTTCATAACACCTAAAAGAAAGCCAAATAAAAAATTCTTAGTTACACTAAGTGAGGTACAAAGAGCAGTTAAAGTTACAGAAATTAACACTGCAAGCAACCACACAGACACACAAATATTCTACTTGGCATTAGTAAAGAAAATGTGAAGTGATGAATTGCATACCTGACTCGACCTTGGAGAGGTCAAGAATGTCATTGATAAGTGCCAAGACTAGGTCTCCAGAAGACATCATGACATCCAACAATTGCCGTTGTTCACGATCTAGTCTCGAGTTAGAGAGAATCTCAGCCATACTAACAACCCCTGTGAGGGGAGACCTTATCTCATGAGACATAGTTGCTAGCATTTGTTTCGCTCGCATTGTTTCCTCTGAAAATAAATAAATAAAGTAAATATACATTTAGCGTCAACGTTTTTTGCCAACTTAGTAGTGAAGATAACTAATAGATGGAAGAGAAACCTGTAATGTGAATTGTTTTGTTAAGTTCTGTTTCCTTAGCTTTTTGTACAGCTATTGCCTCTCTAAGCTTTGCAACCTTTTCTCTTTTTATTACCTATTGCCCAATTAGGATCGGAAAGAATGGTTTAGGTTCTACATTACTGAATAACTTCAAGTAAACATCTGAATGATCAACTTTATATATAAGAAAAAAGAAGAAGTGAAGGGGGAGAAGGGGGGCTAGGAGACGGTATATCAATTAAGACACTTACCTGATCTGTTATATCCATTCCCATATAGTTCACACCAAGAGTTTCTCCTGCCTTATTAAATACAGGTTCCACATGTATCAAAAATGTCTTTGACCCAAATAGTTCAGTCGAGAACGTGATTTCCCTCTTTGCAGGTTTACCATGTTCCATGACTTCTCTCTTGAAGTCTTGGGATTCCTTGACACCAGTTCCACTAAAAATTTCCACATCCGTTTTTCCAATGATATCCTGATAAACCGACGAATGTTAAGATATGTATTGGAATTGAAGCTCATAATCACTCTACAAAAAACTATACTTTTCTGCACTGACGGAAAAGCTTAATAAAACATGCTGCTAATCTTGTGTAGTCTATCAGGTTTTATTTTACATAAATGATATTTTAGCTTGTGAATCTATATGATTAGAGTCTACAACTAGTTACCTCCTCTCCCAAACTTGGAAAATGATTGTAAATGAATCGGTACCGCATATCTTTGTCCTGTAATGAAACGATAACAGAAAAAGAAAATCATTTTCGACAATGAAGAGCTCAAGGAAACAGTTCAAAAGAATAAATACAGACATTGACATGTGGAAAGTAAACAATCTCTGAACAGTACAAGGCAGTAGGATACTGTACACAAAAAAGTGAACTGTCGTGTAAAATCTGAAGGTCCTAAAGAATTATATCAACAATTTCTATCTTAGTTGCATAGCACAATTACATTATCAACATTGCAGCTTTATCAATGAGACTCGGCAATTAGTAACATACACCAAACTTGGAAAACATTTGTTACTGGAAGATTCCATTAAATAAAAGAGTTTTACTGGAAACCAGCAACTTACAAGTTTATGCTGGCTTTGTATTCACTGCACATATTGGAAAAAAATTTTCATGCGATACTAGGAATTATATTTGGGAGATTATCAATACTTAAGGTATTGTACTTCTTGCATCAGCAGACAATATTCATTGTTGTTTTTTTCTCTTGCTAGTGAGTCAACAACATGCCCCTGATCAGAAGGATATGACTTGGGAAAGTAACATACTCAAACCCACAATTCCTGTATTTTAAACACACAAGCTATATTTAGTAATATGCATTCTGCTTAGGTTCTTTGTCTTAGTTTGTTTTTCTCTAAATAATGAAACAGAACCACGTCGAATATTCAAGTTCAGCAGCATGAGCAAGAAGAATAAGATCATTTCAACACAAAAACACTACATGACCGTGGATCATGCTCAATTTCCTACATAGGGGCACCGCTAAGTTCTCTTGGTTGGTTGATAGAAGGATCCATACGAGTCAGATTCGCCTCAAACTTCGGAAATGGAAATGCATATTACCTGGTGGCCGATGACAATTGGTGCATTCTGGAGTACAAAGTGTAAGAAATTATCGGCTCTTTTTAACACCTGGGACAATTCTTCTACTGGTGATGCTTGTGTCTCGAGCAATTTGATGTTTTCTTGTAGCTTCTCTTCTAATGCCTGCTCTCTCTGCAAGCTTTCCTCTAACCATTTTTCTAGTTGCTTCGCCTTCAGCTTCCAGTACTTAACAGTGTCAAACTCGGCATCTACTTCGACTCGCTTTTCTTGAACAACAATATCCAGTCTCCTCCGAGGTGCAGCTTCCCATATATCATAATCTCCTTCAAATATAGATATTGGCCGTTTATCACCTAGACTTGCTTCGTCAAACCGATGTTCCTCTTGAATCTCCAATTTTTTGAGCTCAATTTCTTTCCTTTGTTTAATTAAGATGACACGCTCTTCATTGAGAAGACGAACAGCATTATTCTGCTTATACTCCCAGCTCTTGACAAGGTTATTCAACTGAATCGACCCTTTCTCGCTGTAACTTGTCAATTCATAAAGCCGCTTAAAATCCACCTTGAGAGCATCCTCCTGGGTTTTAACCTGTTCTAGCATACCTTGATCCAATCCAGGCTTTTCTATATTAAATTTTCTTCCGACTTCTTTATCAAGATCTTCAGGCCACATGGAAGAAAGAGGTACTTCCATGTCCACATCTTCTAGATTGTCGTCCCCCATTTCGCAAACCATCAAAAAAAAATCTACAACATCACCAAATTGTTCAAATTTATAACCAAAACATACACTTAACAATCATTGACTTGAAAATGGAACACCTTCACGTGCAGGTCTTCTTCAGCTCAATTCTCTCGTTCCTTGTAATTTCAAGCAGTGGCGATGAAATGGACGTGTTGCGAACACCTGAAATTCCTGCGAAATTGTTCATACTGAAATTTTAATGCATGACTCATAAACCAACACAACAATTATAACACAGAACAGTTACTCACTTTTATGCTGGAATAAATAAAATGATAAATACTAGTAGTAGTACTGTGCTACTTAATGCCCATAACGAAATATTGCGGCTACTTGGAGCCAATGATCATACATACTTTATAGCCCAGACTGATGTCAAAATCACATTTCACAACCAAAAAAGAAACACCCAAATTTCACAAAAACCAATTCTCGTTTCAAAGGTTTTGATACAAAAAATCAATCAATTACCTGATTGAGGCTGCTCTACACTGAATTAAGTAGTCTCGGTTCTTAAAACTGATTGATCAAAACATAATCTGGGTTTTCTGAATTGAGTTCGAAAACACAAACAAACTGATGATTAAGATTTGAAAAAAAAAAAAACTGAAATTTATTTTCATAACTCAATTCACTTGGTTTCTGATTCGAACATTTTGATTACAGATTTCCACAAAAAAAAGTCAACAGGAAAACAGAATTCATTACATCATTTACAAAGATCCTGTGAATCCATCGATCAATAGAAAAGGAGAAGAGAGATTTCATTCATGCAATCAATCATCAGAATACAACGTACATAATGAAAAAGAACATACATTGCTAGAAAAAGGAGAGGAATAAGAAGAGAAGAATGAAGGGAGGGAGAAATACCTTAAATGAAAACGAGAAAAACACGATTTTGAGATGATCTTTTTGTGATCCAAACCATCAAAATATATCAATCAAACAGTAACTAATTGTTGTATAATTAGTATTAGCAGTGTAAGATAAACAAAAGTTTTTATATTTTCATGCAAAATTTTCTCTCTTAATAATGTTGATCCCAACACGATTAGATAGATTTTTTCCTCCTTTCTTTCTGAATTCTACAGAAAGAGTCTTAAAACTCAGTACTAAACTATAGATTAGTGAGAGAGAGAAAGTGATTAATTAGAGATTAAGAAGAGAGAGAATGCATGTGAGGGGGTTAAGGTTTTTGGAATTAAGAAATGTGGGTTTTGGGGAATAGAGATGAGAGAAGACCTCCCTCAAGAAGAAGCCATGTGCACTTTTAATATAAATGTCACTTTTAATTATACAGTAAAATTTCAGAGATTTAGTAATGTATATGTATACTAGTCTGGGTTTTGGTTGTTGAGTATCAAATTCAGACTATATCGTTATTCTTATTATTATTAGAGTTGATGAGTTGAAGATGATGAAGCTAGCTTATTATTCCGTGTAATGTATTTAGTATAGTTCGTTCTTATGAAAAAATAGAGAGAAGAATTAAAATAAGAAGAAAAAAACAGAGAGGAGTGAGAAAGATTCAGTTTACTTTTTGTTTTTTAAAGAAATGAAATTCCCCGCCCTTCGTGACGTGTTGGGAGAAGTGTCAATTTAACGTGAAAAGTCAAGTGACGGGTTGGTTACTGTTACGTGACACAAACCCCACACTAGCCGCAACCTACATCCTTTATTTAACTTCTTCTAGGTTTTTGTCCACTTTTGTCACCGTGTATTACCAAATTCCACGAAATACACGAAAACTAGTAGTGTGAACCCTATAAGCCATTAACTCAAATATTAGGATTTTGGTCAGGTTAACCAATGGCTGTCATGTCTGACGATTTTTTTTTGGTTATTCATGAAGATTATTCAGGATTTTTTGGTAAAACAAATGGACTGTTAGATTGATTTTGATACTATTTTTTCTCTGAAAGATGAGACAAAGGTATATGCTTTGGAATTTTAATTCAAGAAAAATCTTAATTTTACAGATGTGATAGTTCAGGGGGATACCATCAGTGATCAACAAGCCGGTTTGGGAAATGATCAAGATATTCTTTAGAGCATTATTTCTCTCACTTGTAGGGTCAAAACCTCTATTAGTCTCTTCCAGGTTATTTGGTTTTATGTAATCTCAAAAAACGTAAATTACATTATGCAAGTGTTGTATCACTACCAAATGTATAATGATGAAACAAGAGGGTGTGTCTATCTACCACCTTTTCTGTGTAATCCTTCAAACCTCAATTTGAATGAGGTAGTCTAATAAATAAATCTTAGGGGCTCTTCGAAGCTCCTCATTCCTTCAACAAAAACAACAACAAGTGGAGTGTACGTGTATTGCACGTCGGAAAATGATAGTTTTTCATACTACTTTTCGTTTTCATAAAAATATGACACTCAAAGTTGTTTTCCAAAGTTCGCTACAACATACAGTTAGATGAGAAGATCATGGATCTATTTAACTCTGAAGATAAACATAATTTTAATAAAATAATAATGCGAGGCATGTATCGCTAAATTTGAAAGAACAGACAATCTAACAAAAGTTTGGCTGATGCCCTGTCAATTAGGGATGAGAGACACTAACTGAAACAACGTCAAAAAATATAACCTCATCCTTGACAGTATACTCAATGGTGGACAACAAATGACCCAAAAAACCTGGGTTTGGTGTAAGATTAGCAGTTCTCCAATTGTCTTGCTGATATAGTGGAATTGAAGAAGAAGAAGAAGAAGGAATTAATGGTTCACTTACTGGGCAGACAAAACAAAACATAACAAATTTCACAAGAAAAAGAATAAGTTATTTTTATGGAATTTTGAAGAGAGAAAAAAAAAGGGGGGGTTACAACAACATCATCATCATTATCTTGGCTTATTTCAACTGATTTTGATTATTCATATTTTCTTTAATTTTTAAGTACAAATTGGGGCTTTAGGGTTCCAATTCCTTGCCTATCTCTCTTCATTTCGATTCCATTTTTTTTTTCTCCTTTTTTGAAATCTTCAATTTAGGTTTTCAATCTACTGAATCCCCGAACAAACCTTAGATTTCTGTTCGCCTCTCTATCTCATCTCGGTAAAAGAGAAAAGTATTTTGGGCGGAGCTGATATTAAATTGGTTCTTCTGTTAAAATAAAAATAAAACGAGAGATCTAACCGCTAATTTCATTAAATTGTTTAACCGATGAGATTAAATGTGCGGACATTGAATTGAGCGGTGAAACAAAATTTGGTTAAAGATTTTGGTTCATATCCCTTATTAGAGCATAGCTCGGTTGAACCTACCAAGCATTGGTATGTCAAGTTTGGTTGTCATATTTTAGTATCAAAACTCATCTAGAGTCGCTTGATTAAATACTATAGTCAACTTTGTTTAGGTTAGACTAGAAATTCTAGGAATGTTAAGACATACAAGTATTACTCCGAAGGTCTGAAGAATGGGAAGAAGTAACGACTACAACGAAGACATCATCCTTCCTCTTGAGGTTAGTAATATTGACTTGATCTTGTTTCCATTCCTAACG
>JAJJMB010014788.1:855152-905268 GCA_023531105.1 Papaver atlanticum | reverse complement strand
ATGTATGAACTTGTTTTATAATCGAAAGGGAAATCATGATTGGTCCGATTTTTTATTGAATATCTTTTGGGTGACCAATGCAGAATGACAAGGTAGAACCTATCTTAACTTATGTTGAGAATTGAGGTATAATTGGTCATAGCCTATACTGTGTAGCATGTTGTAATCGGTCACAAGCTACTTTGTGAAGTATAGTGTAACCGGTCACAAGCTACATTGGGAAGTTAGTTGTAATAAGTCACAAGATACCTTTTGGAAGCAAGGTGTAACCGATCATAAGCTAATTTGGGAAATTAGTTGTAATCGGTCACAAGCTACTTTGGGAACCAAGGTGTAACCGATCAAATGCTAACTCGGGAAGTAAGGTGTTACCGGTCACAACCTAGTTTGGGAGCATGGTATAACCGGTCACAACTTACATTTTCAGTCATGGTAAAACCGATCGCAAGGAGCAAAACTGAGTTTCCAATATTCACATATCTCTTCATGTTTTGTGTGAAGCTTGGAATTAGGGTTTGCTGAGAAACTTCTAGATGTCGATATTATTTAAACATGTACATAACTCTTATCATTGATTATTCAAAGATATTCCGTGATACTCAATGTGATCCTGAACAAAAATATTGAAAAGCATTTAATTATAATTTTCATAATATATGTTTTAGTTACCAGCAATTAAAGCATATCCTCTAGAAAATATTATTAGTTAATCTGCTACACTAATAATAGAAGTTTTCTAAGAGATTTTTCGGAAATATGGTTTGGTAATTTATTGGAAATAGGAAAATCGAAATTAGGTACTATAATGCATATCTTGAGAATATTTTCGGTTTTGGATTTTCCTTGTTGTCCAAACAACCTTGGTCTATAAATACTTGAGTTTGCATTTCTTGCAAACTATCCTAAGAGCCAGGCAAACTTCATTCGTGTTGTATCAGGTGGAGCCATCTATCTGGAGAGGAAAGTACCCTAATTAGGCGAAATCTCTTACGACCACTCGTTTAAAGACTTCTGTTGGATCAAGAATCTCTACGAGTACCGTTGGTGGGAAACTAAATAATTGCATTGTTATTTTAGTTTTCGATTATTGATTTGATTGACTAATGGTTGTTGAAACTTTTGATTACACCTAGTTTGTTTATTCTTGAGAACCTTCTCTTTTGATATAATACTCACTCAAACTAGATCAAAGTATCGACGGGATCTTTAGAACCATTTTCAGACCTAAAGACATGTTATGATAATCCATTTTTAACAGACTCCATTCTGTGTGTGATTGATCACAAGATGATTCAAGTTATGTTGTGCAGGTTATTATTGAAGACAAACTAAGATTTAAAGATGAAGAAGATTTGCTTATTAGTTTTTGTATCATGTGAACTTAGTGCACAAACCTTAATCGTATGGGATCCAACTAGAATCGTGTTTATCTTTGATAGACCTTATTGGCTAGTTGCGCGATATCGACATTACTTTATAGCTGCTCTTCGAGTTCTATATTGATTGATTACAGATCTATAAATTGGTTATTTAAGTAATCAAAGTTTAGATTGATCTAACCAGAAAAGGGAGTTTATTAGATTAAACGGAAGAACCTTTGTCAACGACTCATAATATCTTATTACCAAAGATTGAATAGAGTGGTTACCCAACAGTCTTATCCTTTACTGTTTGGAATACGATCAAAAGGATTGGTGATTCACGTGCGTGACTCTAGAAGTCGAAGGCGCAGGGATACTGAGGAAACTAAGTTTCTAGGGGTAGTCTACTTGGTCTCAACTATACGAAGTTGGTATTAGATTTTGTATAGCTGCTTAATTCTGAGAGTATTCAAAACTGGACCCGGGGTTTTTCTGCATTTGCGGTTTCCTCGTTAACAAAATCTTTTTGTGTCATTTACTTTATTTTTGCATTATAATTGTTATTATAATTAATTAAATTACACATTTACGTTAATCCTAGTCACTTGATATTGATCTTATAGTGTTTCAGTTTTATACTGTACCTATTATCAAGTGAATACTTTGTTGTTATATTGTCTCGATCTCGTATCCATAGACGATCACACAAAGTGTATACCATAGTTATTGTATTGTCTCGACTTTGTCCATAGACGATCATACTTGGTATCAGACTTATAGACTGATATTTAAAAGATTGTGGTGTGTTTGGGTACCCTCATCTTTTCATCCCTTTCTATCATTAAAGGGGGGAGATGACGTTGTAATATATTTGGATCACTTTCAAATTTCCTAACCCAAAATAAATTCCAGTAATATTGATGGAAATATTGCTCTATCACAGTTTTCTTTTATGGATCTAAAAATGTTCAACTTCAAACTCTATGTTGCCATGTGGTAGAGCATAGCTTGGTTGAACCCACCAAGCGTTGGTATGTCAAGTTTGGTTGTCATATTTTAGTGAATCAAAACTCATCTAAGAGTCTCTTGATTATGTATTAAAGACAACTTTGTATAGGTTAGACTAGAAAGTCTAGGATAATGAGACATACAAGTATTACTCGAAGACCTGAAGAATGTGAAGAAGTAACAAGCTACAACGACGACATCCTTGGGCATTTATTGCATATCTTGAGAATATTCGTTTTTGGAAATTCCTTGGTGTCCAAACATCCTTGGTCTATAAAAATCTAAGTTTGCATTTCTAGCAAACTATCCTAAGAGCCAGGCAAACTTCATCTTCTTATTGTTTCTGGTGGAGCCGTCTATCCGGAGAGGAAAGTACCCTAATTAGGCGAAATCTCTTAACGACCGCTCGTTAAAAGACTTCCGTGGGATCAAGAAGCTCTACGAGTACCGTTGGTGGGAAACTAGATAATAACAGTTTATTAGTTTTCGATTGATTTGATTGACTAACGGTTGTTGAACTTTGATTGCACCTAGTTTGTTTATTCTTGAGAATCTTCTTCGGATATAAGATTCACTCAAACTAGATCGAAGTGTCGACGGGATCTTTAGAACTGTTTTTAGATCTAAAGACATCTTGTGATAATCCATTGTTAACAGACTCCGTTTTGTGCATGATTGATCACAAGATATTCAAGTGGTGTTGTGCAGGTTTAATTGAAAATTAAAGAAGATTTGAAGATGAAGAAGATTTGTGATTGGTTTCTCATATCTTTGTGTAGCACAAACCTTGATCGGATGGGATCCAACTAGAATCGGATTTATTCGATTGATTAGTTGCGTGAGATTGGTAACACCTAATAGTTCTCTTGAGATCTATTTTGATTGTTACAAATACGAATCTTATTACTTAAGGTAATAGATATTGGATTGATTTAACCAGGCAAAGGAGTTTATTAGTTTAAACGGAAGAGCCTTTGCATATGACTTGAGATATCTTTATCTGGAAAGAATAAATAGAGTTGTTACTGAAAAAGCGGGGGTACAACAACTTCACCCAATATTTCACTTAGCAATCTGTATGGACTAACTCCAATATACTTTCAAGAGAATCAACTCGACAGTTAGACTCAATCTTAAGAAAAGTATATCAAAGAGTTATATCTCAATTTCTTTATTCAATCCTCTATCAAAGAAATAGGAATTTGCGACCCTGATTGAATATAAGAAAAATAACTTGAACGGTACCAATGACCAATGTTCAAGGATCAATCAATTTCAATCAACAACCAAAGGTTGGATTTACCAATTGGTCGATTCAACGCACAACCTGTGATATTTCAATTATATAACAAAATATAATGCGGAAAAGAAATAACATAGACACCAGAAGTTTTGTTAACGAGGAAACCGCAAATGCAGAAAAACCTCGGGACCTAGTCCAGATTTAACACACAATGTATTAAGCCACTACAGACACTAGCCTACTACAAACTAACTTTGGTATGGATTGTAGTTGAACCCCAATCAATCTCACACTGATTCAAGGTACAGTTGCGCTCCTTACATCTCTGATCCCAGCAGGATACTACGCACTTGATTCCCTTAGCTGATCTCACCCACAACTAAGAGTTGCTACGACCCAAAGTCGAAGAATTGATAAACAAATTTGTATCACGCAGAAAAGTCTATTGAATAGATAAACTATCTCCCACAGATAAACCTACGAGTTTTTGTTCCGTCTTTTGATAAATCAAGGTGAACAGGAACCAATTGATAACCTGAACTTATATTCCCGAAGAACAGCGTAGAATTATCAATCACCTCACAATAATCTTAATCGATTAACGAAACAAGATATTGTGGAATCACAAACGATGAGACGAAGATGTTTGTGACTACTTTTTTATCTTTCCTATCGGAGATATAAATCTCAAGCCAATCTTACGATTGTACTCAATCACGATAAAAACAGCAAGATCAGATCACGCAACTACAAAGAAAATAGTTGGGTCTTGCTTCACAATCCTAATGAAGTCTTTAAGTCGTTAACCTACAGGGTTTCGTGAAAAACCTAAGGTTAAAGGAGAATCGATTCTAGCTTATGCAACTAGTATTACACAGGAGGTGTGGGGATTAGGTTTCCCAGTTGCTAGAGTTCTCCTTTATATAGTCTCCAAATCAGGGTTTGCAATCTAAGTTATCTTGGTAACTAAGCATTCAATATTCACCGTTAGATGAAAACCTGATTAGATTCAAGCTAATATCTTTCAACCGTTAGATCGAACTTAGCTTGTTATACACAAATGAAATGTAACTTCATTTAGGTTTGAGTAACCGTACCTAAACGTGTACACGTAGTTGGTTCAACAATAGTTAACCAATGGTTATCCATATGAGCACTTTCATATCAACCATATTCATCTTCATCATAACTAGTTCAAATGACTCAAATGAACTAGTTAGAGAGTTGTTCAATTGCTTAGATCTTATAGAAGTATACAAGACACAATCGAAGCAAAATCGTTTTTGATTCACTCGAATCGATTTATGAACATTTTAGCCACAGTTTTCAAACATTGCATTCCTTATTATATAAATGTTTTAGTTCATGAAAAAAACGATTTTAGAAAGTAACCTACCTAAGTATGCAAACGGGTACGCATACTTAAGTAACCGGATTGAGTTTGTTTTTTACTTCCAAACTCCAGCAGAAATTCACGGACGTGAACTTTCCGCCAGTATGCGTACCGGTACACATACTAACCCGGATTTCTAACAACCGCCAGTACGCGTACGGGTACACATACTTTGGGTTCCCGGTTTTGGAATTTTACACAAATGTGAGAACACACTATGTTTATATCCAAAGATGGTTACATGTTCTAAACTCTCATTTCAATCATTGAAACTTTCTTAGAGGATGTTATATAGTTGTTATTCACAAACTATTTTTCATCAAAGAGATTTTCAAGTTATTGAAAAAATCTCAATGACTTTCGTCACGAGTAAAGATGAACTTGGCCAAAGCGAAAGCTTACCAACACATATTTCAAGAAATAGATAAGCGAGATAAACTCGGCTCGAAATATCAAATGTGTATAATCGAAGTCTATATAGCAATACGACTTTTGTCTCAAAATAGGAGATAGAATAGATAGACTTTTGAGTGATAGATAAGTCCAAGTCTCCACATACCTTTTGTTGATGAAGTTCCACAAGTTCCTTGAGTAGTTCTTTGTCTTCAATCGATGAACGCCGTGGAGTCTAAGGATCAACTACACTTACTATCCTAATCCGAGACTTAGCTATAAGTAGATTAGAAATCAAGACTTATAGTTTTGGAACCTAAACTTAACAAACAAGATTGAGATAGCAACGCTTGCGAGTTCGACCGAGCAGTGCTCTAACAGTTACCAAACAGATTTATTGTTCCTTTACTGTTTGGAATACGATCCAAAGGAATTGTTCCAGTGCGTGTACTTATTGAATGTCGGAAACGCAGGGATACTGAAGAAAAAAGTGAACTAGGTTTAGTTGCTTGGTCTCAACTATACGAAGTTGGTTTAGATTTTTTATAGCGGCTTAATTCTGAGAGTATTCAATTCCGTACTTGGTCCCGGGGTTTTTCTGCATTTGCGGTTTCCTCGTTAACAAAATCTTGCTGTGTCTTTTACTTTTCTATTTCCGCAATTATAATTGTTTATTATAATTAAAAGTAAAATACACAAACGTTAATGATAGACGCATTTATGTGTCTATTTTCATCTCTATTGTATATATTGTTAGTACCCATTTTTGTACTTATTATGGTGTTTTATGTGTTTGTAGGTATTTTTGGGCAATAAACATTTCTAGAAAAAATCGACTCGAAAAGTTGTCTAAAGGCACCCAAGGGACATTTGTTATTCGGACTCTCAGTTTGGATAAGGGGCACCTCAGTTGGGCACCTGCTATTCGCACCCCCGGTCTGGTTAGGGGGACACCCTTTTTCATCGTTTGAAAAAGAATTTTGGCGGGAAAAATTCCAGTTTTCTGCGGAATTTTCTGTTTGATTTTTGGAGGAGTTTCAGTGAGATTCAATCACTGATTTTGATTGGGATGAACGTGATATGCCCAAACAATGGTGGTATGAGTGTTTTAATGCGTTCAATTGGGCTGGATATTCGTTGGGAAGAAAATATGTAATCTCGGAGTACAGCTTGCTTGAACGTGTGTTGATTGAGTTTTGATAGAATTTGGTTGCTGCAGAAGTGTGGAGGAGTCAAACAAGGAAGTGTTGGAGCGTGTATATTGCGAACAGATTCGTGAGAACATAAAACAGAAAAGAAAATATTCATGAGTTAATGGTTGGATATCGAGAAGATTTTTGAGTTATTACGAATGTATTCTTGGTCCTGTGACTATATAAAGGTTGTAGGAGACTCATAGAGGAGCAGAGAGTTCAGGGAGAGAATAGGGATACGTTTAGAGCATCAAAAATCCGAGAAAAAAGTTTTACAGGAAGCTGCTGTTTTCTGCTGGTGAAGAAGGTACGAAGAACATAAGACCCTTAAAGACCGTCGTTCTTCAACAGTGCTAGTGACGGTATTCCTTTATCGTTTTCTGTAACAATTGATTTTGTAACAAATATAAGTGTTACAAAACCCGGTTTTTATCATTTTTTTTCTCCCATTTCATCATTTGTGAAGCATTTTTGAGCATTAATAAAGATGAATTTTGAGCATGTTTCCATGATAATGATGAGCTAATTCTCGCGTAATCAAGGCACGGAGGAAGCTATTGTTGCATGAATAATTGGTAATTATTTTACTTTTCTCTAATTTGCAATTTATAATTCACTCAAATCACTGCTTTGCAGAATTTTAATTGTTTGCATAACTTTTCCTAATTAGTTGTGATTCAATTAGATAGGTTATACTTTGGTTAGATAATCTATGCTTAAGGGATACAATTAATGTTTGAGAATATGCTTGATCATTTGTGAATTAAGAAAAAGAGATTTTAAAAATAATTAGAGTTTTGGAATTTTTACCGTCATTCATTCATGTGTAATAGTGGAATCTAGTGTCTTGGTTATTTTCAATATTAAAAAACAAATTTGGATTTAAATTTTCTCTACTTTTAGTTTAAATAAATCTAAATTCAATTGCTTTCACAAGTCTTACGAACCTTTTACTACAACAAAGTTGAAATCACATCAATTTTTGGCGCCGCTGCCGGGGACTTGTTTTTAAGTTAGAGTTTTTAGATTTATTAATTTTAGATTTTCTTTGTTTTTTCTTTGTTCTATTTTACGTTTCTTTGGGTATATTTCTTTGTGCTACAGGTTTGGAGTTTGGACCGAAAAGAATTTAAGCCAAAGACTTTGGTGACTAAGAGATTAGGAGCCAAAGATAAAAGCTAAAAGAAAAGGAAAAGAAAGACAAAGATTTTATTTTATTTTATTTTATTAGGTTTCTAGATTTTATTTTTATTTTAGTTTTTATTTCTTAGATTTTCTTTAGATTTTATTTTTAGAAATTGTATTAGGATATCTTTTATTTTTGATTTTTTTTTTATTTTTTTTATTTTGCACTTTATTTTTGGACTTTGGACTATGAACTTTGGGACAATTTTTTTTTACCCTACAGAAGGGTAGTTTTAAATATAAACTGTTTGCATGGAAGGACGACGATTAAGATATCGTCTCGGCCCCTCGGGTTCGTACATGATATAGGAGTCGTGGCCCGAGTCGAGTTCAGCGGTTCTTCGCCCGTCTGGTACGGGAGGTAAGTTTTTCGAAACACCCGCGAATCCCCTGTCAGCGGGTTTACTGTCTGCCTTAAGGTGAATATATGTTGAGGACAGAATACGGACTTTAATTTCCTAGTAAAGGGCAAGGACTGGCCATACAAGATAAGGGTTCGGATTTCATCACCGTTCTCTTCTTGCCCGCCTTAGGAAAACATAACCTACGCGAACCCAAGCCTAAAATATTGACTAGAACGAGACCTATAGGGTAACGCGCTTAATAGGAAAGTCATTCAAAAAATATTGGTTGCTCTTTTAAGCATACTTTGAAGTTCAGGAAGATTACTGTAAGTCGATTAGAGCCGCCTTGTAACCCAGGGAAGCGTTGCCAAAGAGGTGGGGGTATCAAAGCTCCTCTGAGATTCCCCTACTTCTCTTCGACTCACTTTATTCAGATCGATCTAGAGAGGTTTGCTTAGATTGTAACGAATTCCTTTTCGAAGGATTAGAAGCAGGTCTAGAAACAATCTAAGTGGAGCCATCATGCTTGTTGTTTGCTAGAAATTTTTAGGTTTGTTTTGGTGGAGTCAGCCTGCTGTGTGTTTGCTTAGAACCTCCCTTCTTTAGGATTTTTTTTTTTTTTCCTTAGTGTATGCCAAAATCGCTCAAGTCCATTAGTGAGCGTGCTTGGAAAAGAGACACCTTTGGCCGTTTGATTAGTGACGAGCCTAGAGGTTTTTCTTTTGTAGACGGGGAGCTCGAAGACTCTTCTTTGGAGAGCCTTGTTTTTGGAAACTTCAATTTTGAGAATTTAAGTCTTAGTGAGGAATTTACCCCTAGGATTTTTACTGTGCCAACAATGACAACTTTGAAGGAGTACATGTACCCAACTAGGACCAACCGACCATCGTGCATTAAGTTGCCAGCCTCTACGGCTAGTTATGAGTTGAAACCTGGTATTCTTCAGATGATCCCTATATTCTTAGGAAAATATGATGAAAACCCTTACTTTCACATTAGGGACTTTGAAGAAATTTGTGGAACAATTAATATTAAAGACCTTAGTGAAGAAGTCTTGAAACTTAGGATGTTCCCCTTTTCCTTAAGAGATAAAGCCAAGACCTGGCTGAACAACCTACCATCTGAATCCATAAAAACATGGCAGGAACTTATTGATGCCTTCTATTTTAAATTCTACCCTAAGCATAAAACTGCAGCTGTTAGGCAGAAAATTAGTACTAGTGTTCAACAAGAGGGAGAATCTCTTTATAGGTTTTTAGAGAGATTCAATAATCTCTTATCCCAATGTCCTCACCATGGGTTTGACAAAATGAAACTAGTAGGGATTCTTTATGATGGTTTGGACTATTCGACCAAAGCCACGGTCGAGTCTTTGTGCGCTGGTGAGTTCACTGGTAAAAATGCTAATGATGCGTTTTCCTTCTTAGAAGATGTCGCTGAAAAATCCCAACAGTGGGAGTCTTGTGTTGAACCCCCTAAAAGACTCTTGATCAATAGAAGTAGCACCAATGTGGTTGATACGGGCTTTGGGTCTGATGCTAAGTTTACTGCTTTGTCTAGAAGGTTAGAAGCTTTGGAATTGAATCAATCTAAATATAGGTCCTTTGCCGAACCTGATAATAGGAATAGAACCTCTCAAGTCTCTAGTTGTGGAATAGAACCCAGTAACTCGTTTTGGGAAGGTCAGGATAGTGAAGAGCAAGCCCATGCTGTCTATAACAATGCTAGATTTGAAAACCGTCAGAAGTTTGACCCCTACTCAGAGACCTACAACCCTGGTTGGAGAAACCATCCTAATTTCTCTTGGTCTAAAGGACAGAGTCAAGGCCAGTCTAGTAATTCTCAGCCTCCCCCAGGTTTTGGTTATAATAAGAAACCTTCAGGTCAAGCCCAGTTCCAGAACCCTTCTGAGAATAGAATAATTAGCTTAGAGGAATCTCTTAGTTTATTAAAAAGGAGCCAGGACATGTTCGTAAAGACCCAAGAAGTATTACTAAAGAACCAGGCTAGTTTTCAAGAGGAAACCAAGCAGAATTTTCAACATAATGCCAAGTCTCTTGCTAAGTTAGAACTTCAAGTTAGTCAAATGGCTAAGATTCTAAGTGAGAGAGATAATGGGAGTTTTCCTAGTCAAACTCAACCTAATCCTAGAGGAGTTCATGAAATAGGAGGAAGATCATCTGATCATGTGAATGCAATCAAAACCCTTAGGAGTGGTAGAGAAATAGACAATAAGGTTGCCATGCCTGATAGTGAACATGCTGTAGTTCACCCTTTTGAATCAGAAGCTGAAGAGATTGATGAAACCTCTAAGGAGACTAATAAGGCCCTTGATAAGCCAAACTTTGTTCCCAGAGCCCCATTCCCACAATTGCTGGTACCAACTAAGAAGGAGTCCACTTTTAATGACATTTTGGAGGTTTTTAAGCAGGTAACTATCAACCTTCCATTATTAGATGCAATTAGGCAGATTCCTCCTTATGCCAAGTTCCTTAAGGACTTGTGTACGCGAAAGCGTAAGCTCGGTGTCCATAAGAAAGCCTTCCTAGCTAGTCATGTGAGTTCTATTATTTAGAATACTACTACTCCTAAGTATAAAGACCCAGGTTCCCCTACCATTGCCTGTACAATAGGGAAATACCGTGTTGAGAAAGCGCTGCTTGACTTAGGAGCCAGTGTGAACTTACTCCCATACCATGTGTATCTTAAGATAAGACTTGGTGAGATGAAACCTACCCAGATAACACTTTAGTTAGCTGATAGGTCCGTAAAAATTCCTCGTGGTGTGATCGAGGATGTTCTTATTGAGGTCGACAAGTTTATTTATCCAGTGGATTTTGTTATCCTAGATACCTAACCTGTCCCTGACCCAGAGAACCAGATACCGGTAATTCTAGGTCGCCCTTTTTTAGCTACATCTAATGCGATCATCAACTGTCGAAACGGTATTATGAATCTGTCTTTTGGTAACATGACCATTGAGCTGAACATTTTTCATATTAGTAAGCTACCCTATGAACTAGATGACTCGAGCATAGAAGAGGTCAACATGATAGGAACATTAGTTGAGGAGTCATTACCAAACACTTTGTTAGAAGATCCACTAGAGAAATGCCTAGCCCACTTTGGGATTGATTTTGATGATGATAATGTGATTAATTAGGTGAATGCTTTGTTAGATTCAACCCCTTTGTTGGACACTAGCAATGTTTGGAAATCCAAGTTCGAACCACTACCAGTTTCTGAGTCTACTCTAGTTCCTTCGTTAAGAGAGCCTCCTAAGTTGGACCTTAAACCATTACCAGATACCTTGAAGTATGTGTTTTTAGGCCCAGCTGAAACTTTACCTGTGATTGTAGCATCCAACTTGGATAGTGATCAGGAAAGTAGGTTAGTAACCGTTCTTCAAAACAACAAGGAAGCTTTAGGATGGACCATAGCAGACATTAAGGGTATAAGTCCTACTGTTTGTATGCATCAGATTTATTTAGAGGAAGATACCAAACCTTCTAGGGAGATGCAACGTCGACTAAACCCTAATATGAAAGAGGTAGTTCGAACCGAGGTTCTTAAGTTGTTAGATGCAGGCATTATCTACCCTATTTCAGACAGCAAGTGGGTCAGCCCTGTTCAGGTTATCCCCAATGTAGTCCAGAATGAGAACAATGAGTTAATCCCAACCCGAGTGACCACGGGTTGGCGTGTTTGTATTGACTATAGGAAATTGAACAAGGTCACTAGGAAGGACCACTTTCCCCTTCCTTTCATCGACCAAATGCTAGAGAGATTAGCTGGACATAGTCACTACTGCTTCTTAGATGGCTACTCCGGATATAATCAGATCGTTATTGCCCCTGAAGACCAATAAAAAACTATTTTTACCTGTCCCTTTGGTACCTTTGCGTATAGACGCATGCCTTTCGGGCTTTGTAATCCCCCTGCAACTTTTCAGCGTTGTATGATGAGCATATTTTCTGACATGGTAGAACGGTTCTTAGAGGTCTTTATGGATGATTTTTCAGTATTTGGTTCATCTTTTGATGAGTTCTTGCATCATTTGTCATTAGTTTTGACTAGGTGTAAGGAGAAGAATTTAGTGCTTAATTGGGAGAAATGTAATTTCATGGTTCGTTCAGGAATTGTTTTAGGGCATATCGTATCATCTAAGGGTATAGAGGTAGATAAAGCCAAAGTTGACCTTATTAAGACTTTACAGGTCCTAAAAACCGTAAGAGATATTAGGTCATTCTTAGGGCATGCAGGTTTTTATCGTCGATTCATTAAGGATTTTAGCTTAATTTTTAGACCTCTTTGCAATTTGCTTGCAAAAGATGTTAAGTTTGTCTTTGATGATGCTTGTTTAGAGGCTTTTGAGAAGCTTAAGACTTTACTCACTACCGCCCCCATAGTCCAGGCACCCAACTGGAACTTACCCTTTGAGATCATGTGTGATGCTTCAGATTTTGCTATTGGTGATGTGCTAGGTCAGCGAGAAAACAAATTACTCCATGTGATTTACTATGCTAGCAAAACTCTGAATGATGCCCAGTTGAACTATACTACTACGGAGAAGGAACTGTTAGCCATTGTGTTCTCCTTAGACAAGTTTAGATCCTATCTCTTAGGTTCTAAGGTTATAATCTTCACTGATCATGCTGCTTTGAAGTATCTTCTTTCCAAGAAGGATACAAAACCTAGATTGATTAGATGGATCCTATTGTTGCAGGAATTTTCCTTAGACATTAGAGACAAAAAAAGTGCAGAAAATATAGTAGCAGACCACTTGTATAGGCTTGTTGTGGATACCCCTGATGATTCCCCGCCTGTTAGAGATAGTTTTCCTGATGAACAACTGTTCTTTGTTACCCAATTACCTTGGTATGCGAATATAGTGAACTATCTTCTTACTGGTCAAATGCCCCAACATTGGGGTAAACAAGATCGTTCTAGATTTTTAGCTGAGGTTAAACACTTCTTTTGGGATGATCCTTATTTGTTTAAGTATTGTCCAGACCAGATTATTAGGAGATGTATACATGAGATTGATCAGTCAAGTATTATTTCCTTTTGTCATGATCATGCTTGTGGGGGTCACTTTAGTGCTAAGAAGACTGCTGCTAAGATATTGCAGTGTGGATTCTATTGGCCTTCGTTGTTTAAAGATTCCCACAGTTACTGTGTTACTTGTGAACGTTGCCAGAAATTAGGAACCATTTCCCGTAGGAACATGATGCCCTTGAACCCTATTTTAGTTGTTGAGGTCTTTGATGTGTGGGGTATTGACTTTATGGGTCCGTTTCCTAATTCTTTTGGTAACCTATACATCCTTGTCGCTGTAGACTATGTATCTAAGTGGATTGAGGCGGTTGCGTGTAAAACCAATGACCATAAGGTCGTAGTCAAGTTTTTGAAAGAGAATATACTTACACGTTTTGGTACGCCGCGAGATATAATTAGTGATGGAGGTTCACACTTTTGTAATAGACCATTTGCTAATTTAATGAAACAATATGGTATTACCCACAAAGTAGCTACCCCATATCACCCACAGACTAGTGGTCAGGTAGAGGTCTCCAATAGGGAAATTAAGCGTATTTTAGAGAAAACAGTTAATCCCAATAGGAAAGAATGGTCATTGAGGCTTACTGATGCCTTATGGGCTTACCATACTGCGTTTAAGACACCCATTGGAATGTCACCTTATCGTTTAGTATTTTGCAAGGAATGTCACCTGCCTGTTGAGTTAGAGCATAAAGCCTATTGGGCTATTAAGCAGCTAAACTTTTCACTTGAAAGGCAGGAGCTCACAGAAAGCTCCAGCTCAATGAGTTGGACGAGATTCGTAGAGATGCATACGATAGTGCTAAGGAGTATAAGAACAAAATGAAACTTGTGCATGATAAGAATATTTTACGAAAGTCATTTTCTCCAGGTTAAAAAGTTCTTCTGTATGAAACTCGTTTGCATCTATTTCCCGGGAAGTTGCGCTCTCGATGGACCGGTCCTTTTGTGGTCCGTACTGTTTTTCCTCATGGAGCTGTTGAGATCGAGACACCGGATGGTAGTAGTTCTTCGAAGGTTAACGGTTAGAGATTGAAACCCTTTTTAGAGCCCTTTCCTACAGGTGATGTTGAGGAGGTCCCTCTGGAGGACCCTGCTTACCCTTGATTGACCATCGAGGTCATTGTATGTTGTATATTAGTTTTTGATTTCTCTCTTCACACAGGTACTATCTTTCCAACTTCTCCTTGTGTTATTTTTGGTACTTCTCTTTCATTAGAAACATTGAGGACAATGTTAGATTTAAGTTTGGGGGTATGGGAAAAACTTTTTAGTTGCAATAAACAAACTCCAGAGCCTAGAAATTTATGCCTATTAAGGATGGCACTAACCAATCTAAGTGGATGAAAGCATTTTGGTTTTAGGAGTTGAGGAACCAATCTGAGTAGATGGAAACATCTATAAGAGACTATTCGTAAAAGCACAGAGCTCAGGTGTTAGAAATAACATGATAGTTTCGCCATATCTCGTTGAGACCTTTTAACTTCTGTTTTTATTTTATTTTCTTTTTAAAATATGTTTCTCTAAGTGATTAGGTGGGGCTCACGATTCAAGTTGTTACCACTGCTAGGGTGTAATAGAGTGATTGAGATACTAAAAAAAAAAGAAAAAAAAAAGAGACCAGACCAATAAACCAATCGGAATAAATTTTAACACTTGGATAACAATATGTGTGTGTTCTCCCTGTCTCCGTCGCCTAAACAAGCGTGGAATGAAGGATCCACGGGAATTACCATGTAATCTGCTGACAAGAAAGCATGCGCTTGGATCCACAAGATCTAATCATGTTGTTAGTTTTAAATAAATAAATAATAAATGTGTGTTCAATAAATCGACCGCTGGTTCCCTTGTATATGCCAGACGAGTTGATCTAGAATTAAGATTATTGACCCCTGGTCCCCTTGTATATGCCAGTTGTGTTGATATTAGTCAGACCGGTATCTCAGTCCATTAGGATGGGTTCATCTTGGCAGAGGTCTTCAGACAGATATGAGAAAACACCGTTCACCTAGTCAACATCAAAACCATCTATGTTTTTCTATATCCATCTCTTAATCTTTCCATGTGATTTGTTGACTCCGGATATTGATGTCCATAGTGAAACTATCTGAGTAGAGCTCTATCACTTATATACGAATTTTAGTATGCTCGAGTGCAAACTCGTGTACAGCAATTGGAATTTCGCATCAGGGTACTTCCTCCCGTAATCAATAAGTATGCCAACCAAGGAGGTTCTTTAGTGCCATTTCAAGGTTCTGCGTAGATAGCTAGGGTCTGGAGTAAAGGTTTTGTGGGTACACCTCTGGTAAACCCTCCCGAGACTATAACTCGGCCACTAGGGCCACCTAGGGGTTCAAAGGCTTGTTGCACATGCTAAGTGCAATCGACGATGCCTGCGACAGTGAGTTAGGATTTTATTTTGTAGATTAAATTTGCTCGGGACTAGCAAATAATAAGTTTGGGGGTATTTGATAGACGCATTTATGTGTCTATTTTCATCTCTATTGTATATATTGTTAGTACCCATTTTTGTACTTATTATGGTGTTTTATGTGTTTGTATGTATTTTTGGGCAATAAACATTTCTAGAAAAAATCGGATCGAAAAGTTGTCTAAAGGCACCCAAGGGACATTTGTTATTCGGACTCTCAGTTTGGATAAGGGGCACCTCAGTTGGGCACCTGCTATTCGCACACCCGGTCTGGTTAGGGGGACACCCTTTTTCATCGTTTGAAAAAGAATTTTGGCGGGAAAAATTCCAGTTTTCTGCGGAATTTTCTGTTTGATTTTTGGAGGAGTTTCAGTGAGATTCAATCACTGATTTTGATTGGGATGAACATGATATTCCCAAACAATGGTGGTATGAGTGTTTTAATGCGTTCAGTTGGGCTGGATATTCGTTGGGAAGAAAATATGTAATCTTGGAGTACAGCTTGCTTGAACGTGTGTTGATTGAGTTTTGATAGAGTTTGGTTGTTGCAGAAGTGTGGAGGAGTCAAACAAGGAAGTGTTGGAGCGTGTATACTGCGAACAGATGCGTGAGAACATAAAACAGAAAAGAAAATATTCATGAGTTAATGGTTGGATATCGAGAAGATTTTTGAGTTATTACGAATGTATTCTTGGTCCTGTGACTATATAAAGGCTGTAGGAGACTCATAGATGAGCAGAGAGTTCAGGGAGAGAATAGGGAGACGTTTAGAGCATCAAAAATCCGAGAAAAAAGTTTTACAGGAAGCTGCTGTTTTCTGCTGGTGAAGAAGGTATGAAGAACATAAGACCCTTAAAGACCATCGTTCTTCAACAGTGCTAGTGACGGTATTCCTTTATCGTTTTCTGTAACAATTGATTTTGTAACAAATATAAGTGTTACAAAACCCGGTTTTTATCATTTTTTCTCCCATTTCATCATTTGTGAACCATTTTTGAGCATTAATAAAGATGAATTTTGAGCATGTTTCCATGATAATGATGAGCTAATTCTCGCGTAATCAAGGAACGGAGGAAGCTATTGTTGCATGAATAATTGGTAATTATTTTACTTTTCTCTAATTTGCAATTTATAATTCACTCAAATCACTGCTTTGCAGAATTTTAATTGTTTGCATAATTTTTCCTAATTAGTTGTGATTCAATTAGATAGGTTATACTTTGGTTAGATAATCTATGCTTAAGGGATACAATTAATGTTTGAGAATATGCTTGATCATTTGTGAATTAAGAAAAAGAGATTTTAAAAATAATTAGAGTTTTGGAATTTTTACCGTCATTCATTCATGTGTAATAGTGGAATCTAGTGTCTTGGTTATTTTCAATCTTAAAAAACAAATTTGGATTTAAATTTTCTCTACTTTTAGTTTAAATAAATCTAAATTCAATTGCTTTCACAAGTCTTACGAACCTTTTACTACAACAAAGTTGAAATCACATCAGTTAACTCTGTATTACTTGATAGTGATCCTATAGAGTTTGGTTAAGTCTGAACCTATTATCAAGTAATCACACTTTGATTGTTGTATTGTCTCGATCTCGTATCCATAGACGATCACACAAAGTGTGAATACCGATTTGTAGTATTGTCTCGACTTTGTCCATAGACAATCACTTTCGGTAAGAGGACTTATAGGTGGATATTTTAAAGATTGTGGTGTATTTGGGTACCCTCGTTTTTTCAATTGGTATCAAAGCAGGAAAACACGAAAATATCTAACAATCTGTGTTTGGTGCGATCAAACCTATAAGACTGAAATCTAAAAATGGTTTTTATAGAACCTGAGAATGATTCAGTTAACGTAAAGAAATATATCAAGAGTTTTGAATTAACACTTGATGATGGCATCTACGAATCTACATATGAAAACGTTCATGAAATCATCACTAGAGAATCTACTAGACAAGTTAATCTTGTTAATGATCTAGAAACTGATGACAACTGGAAATTATGTTTACAAGAAAGGTTAGATGAAATTTCCGATGATGATGACTCATATTTTGAACGAGATGTAGAAGAGGATATCTCAGAATACTCTAAACTACTGGATCCTTTGAAAAATAAAAAACTAAGAACTTCGGATTTTCTTGGTTTTATGACTCCTCTTTTTCGTGAGAACAAGAAACTGAAGAAGGTTTTTCAAGTATATTATATTGGTTATCTCCTTAATGACTCTCTTCTTAAATATTGTACAGAAGAGCTAAACTCAAAGAGTCTCGAATGCGAGAATCTTCGAAGAGATCTCTTTTTGTCGAAAAAGAATTCTGCTAAATCTGAAGCAAGGATTAACTCCCAACAAAAGAGTTTTGAAGACAAAAATGGTGAATATCTCTCACGAGAGAAACGCCTTGAGGCTGAGCTAGCTGTTGCTTTTGATAAAATCAAGATGTTGGAAGAAGAAAATTTGAACCTGAAAAAGTTCAATGATAGCTCGAATAATTTAACCTCAATGTTAGAAGAAAGTAGAAATCATCGTGATACACGAGGATTGGGCTATAAGGGAATAGATGCTCCAAATATTAGCAAAGAGGTAAAATTTGTCAAAGCTACAAATTCTTCTAAACCAGAGGCTTCCAGTGATGTAAAAGATGCTCTTATTTATTGTAAAGAAGTAAAACTAGTCAAGCGTAAGAATCATGTTCAACCAGACTCTTCAAGTGCGGGAATCAAAGAGAGCACTTCTACTAATGTCAATAAAACAACGTTGAACAACGATAAGAAGAAGAAAACTCGTCGAGCACCAATGCAAGTGGATCCACAAAAAGGTAACATTAAAACTCATACTCCTTATGTTACTAAGAATTGTTATTTTTGTGGTAATAATGGGCACTTGCAATGGGGATGCAAAGTTCGTAAGATGCAGGATGCACTTTCTTTTGTATCAAACGAACTGGATAAGTTTGTTCCCCGAAAGAACTCAGATCGTTATTGTCCTAAGTTTAGGAAAAATAATTATTATAATGATAGTTCAAATTTTTCCTATCGTTCAACAAGGTCATCTCATAAAAGACTCAATTGTAAAAAGAAAGATGACTTTGTAAATGCGAAGACAAGATCTGATGTTCCAAATTGGAGAAAAGTTGTTTCTCAAAATATTCAAAATGGCAATGGTCCTAATGGTATGAAGGAGAAAGTTGCTCCTGCGAAACCAATCTCTAAATGGGTCCCTAAGTCCTCCATAGCCAAGAAGGGACCAAAAGTTAGTCATAAGAATGACACTCAATTGATAAATGTTGGTAACAATTTTTTTGAGATTTTTCTTGAAAGACTAAAGAAAGACATCTTGATGTCTAAAGTCTCTTGTACGAATGAATGTTGTGATAATGACACTCTTCATCACAAATCAAAGAAGAAAAACAAGAGATGGAACAAGAGTAATAATAAAACCAAGATAGAGGTCAAGAGTGATGATCTTGTCTTAGTCACTTGTGACAAAAAAGACAAAGCTCAACTCAACACAACCTAGTTTTTTTGGAATGTGCATGCTCACCTTTGTGCTCAATCTTATGAAGGGTGAGGAAGCACATGAAACTGAGCACATGACCTCTCGGTTATTATATGACTAATTAACATATTTGAGATTTTGATAGAAACGGTAATTTTGAGTTTATGATGTTGATATGTACTGATCATATATGTGTAGCTCTTGTTTTTACGGTTAAAACGAGCCAAAAATCACTGAATTCGGACATTGTATGCAAAAGTTATGTCTAAAACAGTTTAGTGTTGTGATCCATCACAAGTAATCACTGTAACCGGTCCTGGTGATTGGTATGACCCATCACAAGTATTGTAACCGGTCCTAGTGATTGGTGTGACCCATCACAAGCAATCACAGTAACTGGTCCTGGTGATTGGTGTGATTGGTCCATACGAAGGAGTGTAAAACTGTTTTGCCTATAACTTCTTCGTCCGAACTCGGAATGACCTCATTCTTTTTGCACTGGTTTCGTAATTTAATTCCCTACAAGATTGAGATAATTGCAATATGTGATTTTCTGTTGAATATTTTTTGGTGTATTGCAAATTGGATTTATGGGATGTCTGATTTAGGTTTTCATAACCTTAATATTCGATCTTATATGATGTGAACCCTTATGGTTTGTGTGACTTTTTGATTTAGCGGGATTAAGTTCTAGCCCATGTTGGTAGGCTTTATCAAAGGATCATAAGGTGTTCCGATTGAAACTCATATGTAAAAAGTCACAATGTGTTGAATCAATTTGTGTTTACATGAGTTGTGTTTAGCATAAACATATGTGTTTCGGGTTTTCAACTTTTGCTATTGGCACACATTAGTTAAAACCGATTCAAACTTTCTATGGTATAGGTTGCTCTTTGTTGTTGTTTTTTTGTTCTTGCGAGAGGATGACAACATACTGGGGGAGAGTTCTAACTTGAACTTGCGCTTAATGATATATCTTTCTGGGGAGAAGAGGATGCGTAATCTAAGGTAATGAATTTATTAGTTAATCGTATTCCTGTTTAAAAAAAGTCTGTTTATATTGCATATATTTTGCTTTTGCTTAACAAAATTTCGGTACAATTGATATGTATTCCATTATGTGTGTATGGATGTGTGTGTGTGATTCAATTGTTTCTGGTTAAGAAAAACTGTGTCAATTTATTTGGCTTATTGTTTGATATCTTATTTATTGTTTGATATCAAGTGTTTTCGCTTAACGAAATTTCGGTGCAATTGCGGTGCTATAATGTCTATGTTTGTTTCAATTGCTTCCGGTTAAGAGAAATAATTATGCAAGTCAATTTATTTGGTTTGTGTGTATTGTTTATGGCTTAACGAAATACGGGATCATTTGTTTAGTCCAATTCGATTCCGGATAAGAGAAACTAAGTTAATTATGATCTTAGTTAGACTTATCAAATTAAAGGAGTTAGACTTATCAAATTAAAGGATTCGGTTATTCAAGTCTAATCGAATGCCTTGACAAGAAATACTAGTTAACTAACCTAGTACTTGTCTTGTCTAAAGTGAAAGGTCTAAGTTATTATCTGAATAATTAGAACCTGATGAAAAAAATAAAGTTAATTCTGATCTTTATTTTGGTCTTATAAAAATAAGTGATTGTATGTTTATAATCGGTTTAGCAAGAGAACTAAGTTTCTTAGTCAATTTGTGAAACTGCTAGGGAATTTTTTTTCGGGCAATTGTTTCCTTGATAACATATTAAAACCAAATTACTTGTAGTTTCAGTATTGATATTGGTTATCTAAAGTGTTATGTGAAACCTTCGTGCTTAACTCGTATAGGTTGTACAAGTCTTTTAGATTTGTAAGATCCTTTCGGTTTGACCTTTATTTGCTCGAACCTTTGTCATTTTGTGACAAAAAGGGGGAGAAATATATGGAGTAAACAAGTGATTTGTAATCACTAAGGAAAGGACAATGTGCTTAAACGTTATATCTAACAAAAGAGTAAAGCATTGACTAAGGGGGAGAAACATATCATATTGTTGTTGTAGTTATCTTGACTACAAAAGGGGAATAACAAAGATGTTCGGATTGAAAATCTACCTATCTTACCTTTAGAGGGAGTATTAGCTTTGTTATTCAAATGTCAACAGCGGCATTTATTAATTGAATATATGCAGGTTATTATGCTGTTGAAACTTGGAATCAAGCGTATGTTTAATGAATTCTTGTAATTTGTTTATCCATATGTATTAAGAGTTTTGTCACTAAAATTGACAAAGGGGGAGATTGTTAGAGCATAGCTCGGTTGAACCCACCAAGCGTTGGTATGTCAAGTTTGGTTATCATATTTTAGTGAATCAAAACTCATCTAAGAGTCGCTTGATTATGTACTAGAGACAACTTCGTATAGGTTAGACTAGAAAGTCTAGGATAATGAGACATACAAGTATTACTCGAAGACCTGAAGAATGTGAAGAAGTAACAAGCTACAACGACGACATCATCCTTCCTTTTGAGGTTAGTAATATTGACTTGAACTGTTTCATTCCTAACGTATCTTTAAAGTCGTGCTATCTTGAAAACATAACTGTGAAGCTGTGAATGATTATACTCTAGTAGTGAGACATGATCACATGATCATAGTGTTAATGAATTAGAATACGAAGTATAACGCTTATCTTTTGAACTTCATATATATGACATCGACATTATCGTATGAATGCTATTGTGATTATGTGTATGGGTAAAAATGAAGATTTCATCCTAGGAAATAATGTTTACATTTGTTTAAAGGAAGTACATTCACGAACTTGTTTTATGAATCGAAAGGGAAATCTCTAGGCTTATTGGTATTGTTATTCATTGCATATCTTTGGATTACCAATATGTGTGAGTTAGTAGAACCGATCATAACTTGTTATGTATCTTGGTATAACTAATCACAGTGCCTGACTTATAATTTGGTATGACTGGTTTTTATTAATTAGTGTAACCGATCCTAAGTAATCACCTGAGATGGTATGATCGATATTTGTAATTGGTGTGACCGATCCTAGTAATTGGTGTGACCGATCACAAAAGAATTGTGTAATCGATCCTTGTAATTGGTGTAACCGGTCCCAGTAATTGGTATAACCGATCCTGGTAATTGGTGTAACCGATCCTAGTGACTTGTGTAACTGATCACAAGCAATACCATGAGTATTTGGTAACCGATCCTGGTAATTGACGTAACCAATCCTGGTAACTGATGTAACCGGTCCTGGTAACTTGTGTGTTCGATCACAAGTAATCCATATTGAGGTAGAACCGATTGAACCCATGATTGTGATTTGATACTTGATCAATCACATAGTTATCTTGGAATACAGGTGAACCAATTCTAAACTTGTTTGGAAGTGTGGTATAATCGATTCCAAGATTGTAAATATGAAAGAGGATTTACAAAGAAAAAGATGTCAACATACTTTGAACACGAACACGAACATTAACTCTTATCTTTTATTGTTCAAAGATATTCCTTAATTACTCAAGGAGATCCCGGTCCGAAATAAATTAAGAATCTTTTAATTAAGGTTGTTAGTTTTATATGCTTTAATTACTAGCAATTAAATGCATATCTCTAGAGAATAAAAATTAGTAATGTGCATTTACTAATTGGAGATTTTCTAATGAGATATTTCGGGAAAAAATTGACAAAGTATTTCCAGGAATTATGAAAACCAATTTGGGCATTTATTGCATATCTTGAGAATATTCGGTTTTGGAAATTCCTTGGTGTCCAAACATCCTTGGTCTATAAAAATCTAAGTTTGCATTTCTAGCAAACTATCCTAAGAGCCAGGCAAACTTCATCTTCTTGTTGTTTCTGGTGGAGCCGTCTATCCGGAGAGGAAAGTACCCTAATCAGGCGAAATCCCTTACGACCGCTCGTTAAAAGACTTCTGTGGGATCAAGAAGCTCTACGAGTACCGTTGGTGGGAAACTAGATAATTGCAGTTTATTAGTTTTCGATTGATTTGATTGACTAACGGTTGTTGAACTTTGATTGCACCTAGTTTGTTTATTCTTGAGAATCTTCTCTTCGGATATAAGATTCACTCAAACTAGATCGAAGTGTCGACGGGATCTTTAGAACTGTTTTTAGATCTAAATACATCTTATGATAATCCATTGTAAACAGACTCCGTTTTGTGCATGATTGATCACAAGATATTCAAGTGGTGTTGTGCAGGTTTAATTGAAGATTAAAGAAGATTTGAAGACGAAGAAGATTTCTGATTGGTTTCTCATATCTTTGTGTAGCACAAACCTTGATCGGATGGGATCCAACTAGAATCAGATTTATTCGATTGATTAGTTGCGTGAGATCAGTAACACCTAATAGTTCTCTTGAGATCTATTTTGATTGTTACAAATCCGAATCTTATTACTTAGGTAATAGAGATTGGATTGATCTAACCAGGAAAAGGAGTTTATTAGTTTAAACGGAAGAGCCTTTGCATATGAATTGAGATATCTTTATCTGGAAAGAATCAATAGTGTTGTTACCAAACAGATTTATTGTTCATTTACTGTTTGGAATACGATCCAAAGGAATTGTTCCAGTGCGTTCACTTATTGAATGTCGGAAGCGCAGGGATACTGAAGAAACTAAGTGAACTAGGTTTAGTTACTTGTCTCAACTATACGAAGTTGGTTTATATTTTGTATAGCGGCTTAATTCTAAGAGTATTCAATTCTGGACTTGGTCCTGGGGTTTTTCTGCATTTGCGGTTTCCTCGTTAACAAAATTTTGATGTGTCTTTTACTTTTCTATTTCCGCAATTATAATTGTTTATTATAATTAAAAGTAAAATACACAAATGTTAACTCTGTATTACTTGATAGTGATCATATAGAGTTTGGTTAAGTCCGAACCTATTATCAAGTAATCAGACTTTGATTGTTGTATTGTCTCGATCTCGTATCCATAGATGATCATACAAAGTGTGAATACCGATTTGTAGTATATATTGTCTCAACTTTGTCCATTGACAATCACTTTCGGTAAGGGGGCTTATAGGTGGATATTTTAAAGATTGTGGTGTATTTGGGTATCCTCATCTTTTCACCATGTTATCTGGAAGCTAGAGTTACTCTTTACTAAACTCCACTTTCTTTAGTTGTTGGATTTCCTAGATGTCCCCTTTCTTAGTGCAATTTCCTGCGAAAGGTATAGTTAGGCCTATATTAAAGAAATGAATATCAGGATTCTACAAGAGACATATGTGAATCTTGAAATCAAATGGCCTATTATTCGGCACAATTGGATTATCTTTCTTGTAAAAGGATATTAACATTCATAATATAGTAGAGATTAATGAAAATATGACTTGTCATAAGACAACAAGAACTATTTTATGCTTTTAGCAGTTAAAGCAACACTTAAAATGATTTTTCTAAAGATAAAATCACATCTTTCTTTCGAAAAAAACTTTTAACACTAGCAAAGATAATATACCAATTTCTCACTTAAGGAATTGTTGAACAGTTCAACCATTTATGAAAATTGGTATAATGGCCAAAATTGTTGTTGGTAAACCCATTTAACTTCTGACAAACAGAATATCAAAGAAGAAGCTCATGAGTATATGGGTTAGAGATACTTCCCCATAATTGCAATATTTACAAGAAGGATGGATATGAAGATTGCTACAAATTTTTGAGCACTGGTGTGATGAGACCATTTCCATATAAAGAGTTGATATTTGGAGTGGCATCCATATTTTAGGTTTGGTCCTAGTTAGATGTGCAAACATCACTTGTTCTCCATTTCTTTTCCTTATAAAGAGGATTTAACAAAGAAATTTCCATTTTTCAGTAAGCCCCCAAATAACTCTGTATCACCTTCCTTTTTTGTCCTTAAATCGTTGTCCCCTTCTTTTAGTCATGCCTAGAAATAATTGGAAATTTTACAGATGCTCGCTAAGGGACCCTTCTTGCTCTGAACTCATTGCAAAATCTTAGAACTCTTCACATAATATTAACAAAAAGCTTATAGTCACAAGAAGAGATTTGTCTAGATGGAACAAAGAGCACTTTGGTCAAATTAGTCATCACATTAATCAGTATAAGAACGGGTTATCCTATCTTCAATCCCTCCCCTTTAGTGAAGAAAACAACTCTCATATTCAGCACACCATTGACAACATAAATCATCGGGGTAAAATAGAAGCTGAATTTTGGCAGCAAAAATCAAGGGATTATTGGATTAAGGAAGCTGATAATAACACAGCTTACTTTCATTCTTTAGCTAACATAAGGTGATCAAGGAACAATATTTTATCTTTTAGAGACTCTAATGGAAATTGGTATCATAATAAAGAAGACTTAGCTGTTTTCCTCACCACACATTTCTCCACTATAACCACCACCACTTCTCCAGTTACTTAAGATTCTTCATTTACTATCACTAAGCCTCTTATAACCCAAGAGGATAATTGGATACTGATTAAAATCCCTACAAATGAGGAAATTTATATCACTCTCAAAAGTCTAGCTAGCTGGAGTGCGCCGTGACCAGATGGTTTCCCTGCAGGTTTTTTCCAGTCTCACTGGGATATAGTTGGTGAAGACATTGTGAACATGGTGAAGGACTTTTTCAACACCAAAGTTATGCTAGCTCATCTTAACCAAATTATAACCTGCTTGATCCGTAAAACCCAACATCCTGCAACTCCAAATGATTTCAGACCAATTGGTCTTTGCAATTGCTCTTATAAAATAATTTCCAAACTATTAGTCAACAATATGGAACCCTTGATGGAAAAAATTATCTCACCAACTCAGGAAGCTTATGTCCCTCAGAGATATATTAATGGCAACATTGTCATCGCACATGAATTAATCCATTTAATGAAAAAATCCAAGAAGAAAGTAAGATAAGTTGTTCTAAAGATCGACATGTCGAAAGCATTTGATTAACTTGAATGGTCCTTTCTTGATCAGATGCTTCAAAGTATAGGTTTTTGCGAGTGGAAAATCCTCATTCAACAATGTGTCTCTTCTACTTCAGTTTCTCTCAAACTAAATGGAGGTATCTGTGACCCATATACTCCAACTAGAGGTTTACGACAAGGAAACCCTTTGTCTCCCTATCTTTTCATAAATGCTATGGAATTCCTAACAAAATCATTAGAGCATGCTGAAGCAAACAATCTCATTAAGGGTATTAGAGTTGTAAGTAATTCACCATCTATAAATCATCTGCTTTTCGCAGATGATTGTTGACTATTCTTCCAAGCTGATTCTAGGAGTGTTAATCACATCCTTGCAATCCTTAAGGAATTTGGTAACTTGTCTGGTAAGATGATTAATTTTGCTAAAACAACAGTATTCATCACATGTGACTTGACTCATGAAGAGAAAATGAACATAGTGAATACTTTGGGAGTAAAACGGTTGTGTTCTTCAGATAAATACTTAGGTTTGCCAATCCTCCTTGGAAAATCTAAGACTAGCTCTTTTAACTCAATTCAAGATTCTTTTGGCAACAAAATTCAAGGATGGAGATCTAAAACTCTTAATCAAGTCGCAAGGACTACTTTGATTAAATTTGTGTTAAACTCTATTCCTGCTCATTATATGGGTAACTTTAAACTGCCAAAGAATACTTTGAAACAGCTAGATACCATTCAAAGAAAATTATGGCGGGGACACAATAACAAGGGTGGTATTAATCTAATAGCTTGTAATTCTATGTGTATTTCTAAATAGGATGGAGGTCAAACCTTTAGGAATTTATAAAAGTATAACAATACTCTAATTGTCAAGTTAGCTTGGAGAATGTGTACTGAACCCGAGAAACCATGGCTGAAGAGTATGAAAGCAAAATATTCTTCTTATTATGATTTCATTCACTTACAGGATAAACATCAAAATTCTTCCTGGATTTGGAAAAGAATAGAACAAGGTTTAGAAAATGTCAATAAATTTCATAGATGGATGTTAGATGTGGCACTAAAATATTTTTTCGGTATGACAAATGGGTTAGATGTATAGAAACTCTACCTACTCCTAGTGACACTTTCAAAGAACCAGCCAAAATAATTTATGTGTCGGATCTCATGCTTCAGAATCATAGAAGATGGAATGTTCCCCTTATTAAAGCTCTTTTTCTGAACAATATAGCTGATTTGATTCTTTAGATGCACCTAGTGCAATTTGGTGAAGATAAACTGATATGGGAACCAAATGGAATTGGAGAATTTTCAGTTAAGTCGACACATAAAGCTCTGACTTACAATACTCGTTGAAGAAATCAACAAAATCAACAAATTCCAAAAGCAGTTTGGAAACAACTCTGGAGATCCAAAGCACCTCATAAGATTAAGCTTTTCATATGGAAATGCTTAAAAAGGATTGTCCCTACTAGAGAAAAGTTAAAGTCATTATAAAAGTGACAAAGATAAGAATTGTCCTTACTGTCATACACATGTGGAAACCTTACAGCATCTACTTATTGACTGTGATTATTCAAGATCTATTTGGCTATCTTTTAATATCTATCATCTGGCATACAGATACAACACACAAATGTCGTTTTCTAAATAATCGGTTGGTTGAGTACAGACTCAAAAGCTAGAAATATTTGGATTCTCACTCTAATGTGCACAGCCTGGCAGTTGTGGAAGAACATATGCTTGAAAGCTTTCCAAAATAAAGGCATGAATAAATGGTACACAGTAAAAGGCATACAGAGCTTGGTTTCTCAATGCACCACATATTCTCAAAGCCAAGATAATAGAAACACTGCAATTAATATAGAAACTTAGTCCCCTCCGAGAAATAATCAACTTAGAATAAACATTGATGCTTCTTTTTATAACTTTAAAAAAGATTTTGGTATTGGTCTAATCACAAAAGACTCTTAAGGTACAGGCTGGGGCATCAGAGGCAGATACTTCAATGGAGGACTAGATGCAGAGCAAGCGGAATGCTTGGCCATGAAAGAATCCATCCAGTGGGCCAAGAAACTGAACTTGGATAACATAATCTTTGAAGCAGACTGTCTGAATGTTATTAACTCCCTCAACAATGCCAACCCTTTTGTACATTGGATGAACCAAGGGATTGTAATAGAAATAAGGCATCTTGTTACTTCTTTTCAGTACTTTGGCATGAATCATGTTAAAAGAACAACTAATAATGTAACACATTTGATAGCTAACAAAGCTAGAACTAACAGATTCTCTTTTGAATTTTGGTGTAACATCCCAGAGGAATATGATAAAATTATAAGGGATGATAGGACTGTTAGTAAGATGTTATGTAACTTCCAATCTTGAATGAAGCTATCTTTTGCATTAAAAAAAACGAAAATGGTAAGTTATACTAATGAAGTTCCAGATTTCAATTCTTCAGGAGTTCTTAATGATAATGAAGTGGAGATGGTTGTTGCACTTCTGTAACTCATCGACAATCCTGCATTGTCAGACTCTGGTGAGTATTTCTTATCTTGGAGACTGGATTCTTTCTCTGTCATTTCATGTTACAATGCTACTGAAGATGGAGGTTTTCTCATATTTCCTCGTAAGTGCATAATCCTGGTATTCCTCATAATTTTTTTTTTTAAACAAATATATGGGAAAGAAAGGCAATTCAATGAAGCAAAAATTGTGGGGTATGCTTCCTTTGCCATATGGTGGTCAGGTTGGAATGAACGTAGCAAAAGACATTTTAGAGGGGTTTACAAAAGTTCTGATCAACTCCTTGATGAAGTCAAAATTCTTATTTTTAACTGGTCATAGGGGACTAGCATCTTCAGAAATTTTTCTATGAACATTGTGCTTCATAATCGGGATGCGGTTTTAGGAAATATCCAAGTTCATGTAATAAGCTTGGGTTTGGGTTTTGTCTTTATTTTTGTAGTAGTCATGGGGACTGACTTGTGATGCTACTTGGTAGCTTCCGTTATCTTTCAATTTCGCCACTCCTTTGTGGTAATTATGTTTTTTCTTTTAATCTATATAGCCTTTTTCGAGTGAAAGAAAAACATTTATATAGTAGTTCATTCTAGCAGTTCATTTTTTGGAATGAACTCGTTGATAGTTCATTTTGTAGAAGTTCATTTTTAGCAGTTCATTCTGTGGAATGATCTCGTATGGTAGTTCATTTTGTAGAATTAACTTGTGTGGTAGTTCATTATAATAGTCATTTTGAATATGGAACTCGTATGATAGTTCACTTCTTACTGTTTATTTTGTAGAATGAGCTTGTGTACTAGTTTGTATGATAGCTTATTTTAGTAGTTCATTTTTTTAAAGTGAACCCGTAGGTTCTAAGCAAACACACAGCAGGCTGACTCCACCAAAACAAACCTAAAAATTTCTAGCAAACAACAAGCATGATGGCTCCACTTAGATTGTTTCTAGACCAGCTTCTAATCCTTCGAAAAAGAATTCGTTACAATCTAAGCAAACCTCTCTAGAACGATCCAAATAAAGTGAGTCGAAGAGAAGTAGGGGAAGCTCAGAGGAGCTTTGATACCCCCACCTCTTTGGCAACGCTTCCCTGGGTTACAAGGCGGCTCTAATCGACTTACAGTAATCTTCCTGAACTTCAAAGTATGCTTAGAAGAGCAACCAATATTTTTCGAACGACTTTCCTATTAAGCGCGTTACCCTATAGGTCTCGTTCTAGTCAATATTTTAGGCTTGGGTTCGCGTAGGATATGTTTTCCTAAGGCGGGCAAGAAGAGAACGGTGATGAAATCCGAACCCTTATCTTGTATGGCCAGTCCTTGCCCTTTACTAGGAAATTAAAGTCCGTATTCAGTCCTCAACATATATTCACCTTAAGGCAGACAGTAAACCCGCTGACAGGGGATTCACGGGTGTTTCGAAAAACTTACCTCCCGTACTAGACGGGCGAAGAACCGCTGAAGTCGACTCAGGCCACGACTCCTATGTCGTGTACGAACCCGAGGGGCCGAGACGATATCGTAATCGTCGTCCTTCCCTGCAAACAGTTTATATTTAAAACTACCCTTCCGTAGGGTTTAAAAAAAATTGTCTCAAAGTTCACAGTCCAAAGTCCAAAAATAAAAAATAACTACAAAAATAAAAGATATCCTAATACAATTTCTAAAAAAAAAAAAAAGATAAAATAAAATCTAAAAAGATAAAATAAAATAAATTTCTTTGTCTTTCTTTTCCTTTTCTTTTAGCTTTTATCTTTGGCTCCTAATCTCTTAGTTAGCAAAGTCTTTGGCTTAAATCCTTTTCGGTCCAAACTCCAAACCTGTAGCACAAAGAAATATACCCAAAGAAACGTAAAATAGAACAAAGAGAAAATAAAAAAAAATCTAAAAAAAATAATAATAAATCTAAAAACTCTAACTTAAAAACAAGTCTGCGTCGGCGGCGCCAAAAATTGATCGAATTTCAACTTTGTTGTAGTAATAGGTTCGTGAGACTTGTGAAAGCAATTGAATTTAGATTTATTTAAACTAAAAGTAGAGAAAATTTAAATCCAAATTTGTTTCTTTTTAGAGTGAAAATAACCAAGACACTAGATTCCACTATTACACATGAATAAATGATGATAAAAATTCCAAAACTCTAATTATTTTTAAAATCTATTTTTCTTAATTCACAAATTATCAAGCATATTCTCAAACATTAATTGTATCCCTTAAGCATAGATTATCTAACCAAAGCATAACCTATCTAATTGAATCACAACTAATTAGGAAAAATTATGCAAACAATTAAAATTCTGCAAAGCAGTAATTTGAGTGAATTATAAATTGCAAAATTAGAGAAAAGTAAAATAATTACCAATTATTCATGCAACAATAGCTTCCTCCATGCCTTGGTTACGCGAGAATTAGCTCATCATTATCATGGAAACATGCTCAAAATTCATCTTTATTAATACTCAAAAATGGTTCACAAATGATGAAATGGGAGAAAAATGATAAAAATCGGGTTTTGTAACACTTATATTTGTTACAAAACTAATTGTTACAGAAAACGATAGAGGAATACGGTCACAAGCACTGTTGAAAAACGACGGTCTTCAAGGGTCTTATGTTCTTCGTACCCCCTTCACCAGCAGAAAACAGTTCTTCCTGTAAAAAAAAAAAATCGGATTTTTTTTTGATGCTCTAAACGTCTCCTATTCTCCCCCTCCACTCCCTCTGCACAGTGAGACCCCAACAACCTATTTATATCAACCAACACCAAGAAATCTCGTTAATAAATCCAAAATATTTTCTTTTACTCGGGGATGATATTCTTCCATATTTACGTGATTCTTCCCTTGTTTATCTCCTCCACGCATCCGTTTTATCTCCACACACTTCTTGCACGCTGATAAGATGTTAAACTCGCTCTAATCTTCACGCAATCTTCCACATAATCTCATCGACACGTGATATTCTCGTTTCTCCCTGTTTTCTTCTTGCGGATTACTCAGCCAAATTCGGTCGAACCTAAAGGCCAAAACATGTTTATTAGGTCATATCACAACTACCCATAAAAAATCAGCCCTTTAGTCTCTTCATAACATCATCAAAAATCGATCGACCCAACTGCCAGTGAAGAAAAGCAATTTCCCGCCAAAAATCCATTTTCAAATGATGAAGATGGGTGCTAAAGATGAATTTGGGCTACACATAACCATGGGTGCCCCTTATCCGCTGCTGGAGTCCGTATAACACTTGTCCCTTGGGGTGCATTTAGACAACTTTTCGAGCCGATTTTTCCAAAAATGTTTATTCCCCAAAAATACCTACACACACAAAATACCATAATAAGTACAAAAATGGTTACTAACAATATGCACAGTAGAGACGAAAATAAACACATAAATGCGTCTATCAATAGGTGAAATATAAATTCCAATGTGATTTTTTTCCACGTAATGCCATTTATCTATTATACATGGGTAATTTTGTTGGGAATAAGACAAAGATTAAGATAGGATAATAGATGGATATTTATGGAATCAAGAAGATATTTAAAGATTATACTTCCGCCTATATATATTGGACGGGAGGAGTAATATTTTTTGGTAATATTTTTTACCATTGTTGCGGACAAACTTGTCTAATTGGTAAGCTCTTCATAATCAATACCTGTATAATTTGTTTTTCACTCAAATAGTCAAGTAATTATGTCGTACGTCTCCTAATTTTAAATTACATAGTATGTCTTCATATTTTTCCTCAAAAGACTTGTACCTAATTTGTAAATGATGCTCTCAGATAATGTTCTACTTCTTATTGATCTCAACTAAGTGGTTATGTTAAAGTATTACATTGACTGGGCCGAAAACTTAGTACCTGTCAATTCAGACGGGTACTCAGTGTATCACTGAGGATCCCCATATGTCATAGAGAATCCCATGGTGGTTGTTTATCTACATGGCTAAAACTTGGCGAGAAATATTAATTGTAAATAAGCCTTCACGATCAAAATGCTTGCTTGAGTGAATCATCGCCTTGCTTAATAATACGAAATAAAGTGAACATAAGAAACATTTATCATATGAGCAAAGAGAATACAACACCCGAAGACTAAATGAAGACACCTGACACACGGGAACCATCAAAATGTAAAACATTGTCCAAACAAACAAACACTCATAATATTATTAGTTCGGCATGACACGTAATTATGAAGAAACCTAGCTTTAAAGTAAGATGTCACTTCCTTCTCCATATCCCGGTGTCAGTCAAATTCCTCCCATTGATTTTGGGACCAGAAGCATCCGTTTCATGTACATTTGTATTTGTATTTGGTTAAACTTATGAGCCACAATTTCAATCGCTTCACTTAATCACTGCTTACTTTTTTCTTTTCTTTTTTGCAGTAGGTTACCATTTTCAGGCTTCATGCTTTTCTATTCCTCTTAGAGTACCTTATAAATTATAATGCTCCCATATTTGGAGGGGGATGAATTTCCCTAGTTATCCAAATGATCTTGAACCTACATAATGATTTTAAAAGTGGTCATAGAAGTTTCATTGGAATAGTAAAATTGACTCGACACATAACGTTCTTGCATAAGCTTGGTGATGAATAGGTAAAAGAGACTCGAAAAATATGTGCTTCACAAGATTGATTTCAATGTACAATCTGCATAAAAGGTCACAAATAAGTACCCATACATTTAAAAGATATCCAAACATCTTAAGAAATATAACAATCAAAATGTAAGGCTTGAAGCGAAGATTGTATTTTCTTTTTTCATGACTTTATGCTAGGATTTTAAATGTAAGATGACCATTAGATGGCATTTTTTTATGTTAACATCTCAACTATATCATATCTCATTTCAACTAAACACAAGTACGCTAGAAACATATTCCATGGACAGGAAAAAAAATATGATAAGTGGATGTACCAAAATAATTATTGGCTTTGCAGCAGATATAATTGATTCATCTATGTCTAGACTATTAAAGATTAATGGATATGAAATTGAATGAATATAAGTAAAATATAAACTACACCTTGGGATCTCCTGAGAAAACTTCAAAAACTTATGATTCTGATGAAAAAGCTTCGTCTCCGGAAATGATCTGACCGGAAAAAAGAAAAGAAAAAGAGTTCGTATAAAAAAATTCCATATAAATTATTAAGTTAAGAATCAATGATAAGGAATAGAGTTAGGGTTTGGTTTTCCTCTGTGAGAAATTGATGGGTACTTAGAAACACCTAGATATATACAAATGTAAAATGGAAAAATGTAAAACAACATTATATCGAGAAACTAAAAATAGATGGGAATTCTATTTCTCAACATTAAACGAACTTTTTTATGGTGTTTAGATAAAATGTGAGTCAAAATTTAGTGAATTAATTGAAATAGGGATTCTTTAGCTTACCAATTAAAACTGTTTGGTCCCCCGATTACTTATCAGAATAGTTGGATAATGATATAGACGGCTGAAAGTGAAACCTTCTTCTAGCGGGAAACTCAAATGAAACATCTTCTTGGGAAAGTGAAGCGTATTAATTAACTTTGGGCTGCCTCTGGATGGGCCTCAACAATTTAATGGGTGTAAGTTTATTTTTGTGGGAGCATCCGTAGCCGTTGATTTATCTTTTGGGAGAGTAAATCTTGACCACCACTTACATAGGCAAACTTAGCCAAACTTTGTTTTGTATTCTAGATTATAATGTCAATTATTTTTATATGAAGGTAAGTTCCTTAAGATAGGACTTGAAAAAAATATGACTTATTTGGTTATTCTAATATGGAGTTTATTTTAAATATAACTGGTCTAAATCGGGACCAGATTTTTTTTTCTTATACGGAGGTTATTCCTGGATGGAGTATTCATATATGAAAATTCTATTGTACTATGACTAATTGATATTTTGTTGCATTTTCATCTCATTTGTTTTTTTTGGTAATAGAACTATATTAAACACAAACTAGGGCTTACAAGCCTGGGGAAGGCCCTCCCCGAAACATCAAAAAACAAAAAAGGACTCGCACAATCCGGAGGATTCTCAATCCAGGTTCCAGTCATCTTTTAATTAGCTGCCTTTTTAGCCAAAATATCAGCAGCTGAATTTCCTTCTCTGTACTGATGCTGGAAAGCTATATTATCAAAAAAAGAGTGAAAACTATTTATGTCCATCAAGATACTTTCAAAAAACCAGTTACCTTGTACCTTTTTTCTTCTTCTTAATGCCCAAATTGACTGCCAGGTTCAAGCCATCTCTGACTGCCCAAAGTTTAGCCAAATTGTTGGAATTTCGATAAGGATGTCTGCTAAAAGCTGCCACATAGCTTCCATCACTGCTTCTAAAAACACCACCACAGCCTGCATTCCCACTTCCATTAGCAGCTCCATCTACATTCAATTTAACAAAATTATTAGGCGGAGGACTCCAACTGACATTAATAGTTCTTTTGTTCTTAGGGGTAGATATTCCAATATCATTGGCAATTTTAAACTCCTTAACAGCACTGTAAGAAGAGTCAATAACTTGCTGCCAACTAAAACTAGCTCATCTGAACACAACATTATTTCTAACAATCCAAATATTCCATAAAATGAAAGGCAGTAAAATCTTCCAATCCATGCCATCCCTGCTGGAATCTTGATTAATGGAATTTACTAGCCATTTCACAGAATACCCTTCTCTGCCAAAATCCAAATCATACACAAAACAGATAACATCTCAGATTGGAGAAATAAGAGGGCACTCAAAAAACAAATGAGATATAGTTTCAGGAGATTGCAAACATAGATGACATATATCATCAATATTCACACCCCTATATTTTAAATTGTATCTAACAAAAGTTCTACCATGTGCCATTAACCAAAGAAAATGCTTAATATGAGCTGGTGACTTGATCTTCCACAATGCTCTCTAATTATGATTAACCAATAAATCACTAACATTGGTTTTAATTAGCTGATTATAACACTCTTTAACTGAGACCTGCCCATTCTTAGAATAGGGCCAAACCAACTTATCTTTCACTTTTTAAAAATGGGAATCAGAATAGCCTTAATCTTAGAGACAATATCCTCAGGAATGCAGTCTTTGAGTGGATGTAAAGTCCAATCATTAGAGGAGGTGTCAATTAGATCAGCTACCTTCAGTTGAACAGGGGGTGTTAGGATTCAAAAGATTTGCTAGAGGTTCATCAGCACACCAATTATCCTGCCAGACATCAATACTATTACCATTACCAATACTCCATTTTAAACTACCCTTAATCAACTCTTTACCCTTAAGAATAATTTTCCAACACCAAGAAGCTCGATTAGGATTAGTTTTTTTTTTTTTTGATGAAAGGAAAATATATTACCAACTAAGCAAACCCATATACATTGTTATGTACATTGTTTCTAAAACAGATACTCTGGATCCAACTACTTTTATCTTCTAAGTTTAAAACCCTAGTATCTATATCCGAAATTTTAAATTTGTTCAAATTTCTAGCTAAATTGTCTGCTTTAGTATTACACTTCCGATTGATATAATAGAAAGAAGATTTAGCAAAAGAACTGTTGATGTCTAAAGCTTTTGATAATATTGATTTGCATCGCCAGTTAACAACAAAAGAGTCTCATTTCATTCCTTTAATGACATTAGAGTTGTCATTGAGAAAACTATATTATCTTTGCCACAATCCTTATCCCAGATTACTGCTTCTCTGCAAGCTCTCGATTCTGCTTCTTCTGCACTAGTACAAGTTCCAGTCCTTCCTGCAAATTCAGAGATATTACCATCATTACTTAACATTATAAGACCCACAACAAATCTGCCTGTTTTCTTTTGAAATGCAGCATCGAAATAAATGCAAGTACCATTAACACTGCAACATTCATTATAGCAAGAACAGTTCAGGTGGTTTGTATCACACATTTTCTTAGTTTTAGGAGATTTTACTAAGTACCTGTTGGGTTTCAAATATTGAAGTATGTCTTTTTTTATAAAATTTATTAAGTCTATATGATTAGGTCTAATTCCGTCGAAAACAACTCTACACCTGTATTTCCATATGTACCAAAGAATATAAGCATACAAATCTCTATTGCTTTTATCTTTCATCCAATCTAAACACCAATCAATGAAGCAAGAGTAAATAGCTTTATAAAAAATGGAATCCAGAGATAAGCCTCTCCATTTAGCCTCAGAGAAAACGCATTGTGTAAATATATGATTAACATACTAATTTTCTAGACAGTTGCATAAAGGGCAGATAATATCAATAGGGATATATCTACCAAGGGTCTCCCTTATAGGCAAACAACCAGTGAAATTTTTCCATAAAAAGACTTGAACTCTAGGAATAACATTTAAGTTCCATATATCAAACCAACTAACTTTTTCAGGATTCATACTTTTATCACAAAGAAAATTGTAAGCAGACTTAACAGAGACCTTACCGTCTTTAGTTCCTAGCCATCTAATTTGGTCTTTCTTGTATACACTACTTGTAGTCTCTAGTCGCATAATATCCTGGATAGTCTGATTATCAAACATGTTGTGAATCAAGCTAACATTCCAATTACCATTACTATCAATTATGTCAGCAACTTGTTGTTCTTTATCTACCACATAGCCATTTTTTTTGGAGTTGGAGATTTACCTTTAGGTAACCTCTTATCTTTCCATAAGTTTATATTTTTCTCGTCTCCTATCTCTCAACCATGATTTTTTTTGATGATTTCTATACCTTTACAAATACTGGTCCAAACCCAAGATTTATTATATTTTTTCTTGTAGTTTATGGGATGAGTTCTACGAAAGTATTTACATTTTAAAACTATACTCCACAGTTTTCCTGGGTTTTCAACTAGTTTCCAGGCCATCCTGGTTAGTAAGGCTAAATTAAACTTATAAGGGTTTTTTATTCCTAGACCACCTTTAGCTTTACTTATAGTAACAGAGTCCCATGCCTTAATGTAAATTCCTCTATTATTTTTATTTTTTTGCCAGAAAAAGTCCCTTTGTAAAGCATTAATTATATCTAGATTTTTCTTAGGAAGAGAGAAACGCATCATTTGGAACATAGGCATTACACTAATGACTGATCTAATAAGGGTAGTTCTTCCATCCTGGGATAAGAATTTGGCCTTCCAGCCTTGCACTATATTATAGACCCTTTCCAACAGACCTTGATAGTTAAAGGATTTACTTCTATTGAAAAACAATGGTGTACCTAAATATGTATCAGTTTTAGTTATTCTATTAACCTTCAGAATCCTAGCTAAAAGTTTACAATGCTTATTTTGAACTTTTTGACTAAAATAGATGCCCGATTTCTGTAGATTAACCACCTGACCCGAAGAATCACTAAAGATTTTTAGAACATCTAGTAAGTTCCTAGCTTGAATAATGCTAGCATTAGAGAACAGAAAAGCATCATCAGCAAAAAAATAAATGTGAAATAGAAGGACAATCCTTAGTAACCTTAATACCCGATATATTACCAATCGATTCAGCAAGCATTAATAATTTCGAAAGAGCTTCCATACATATTATAAATAGAGATGGGGAGAGAGGGTCTCCCTGTCTAATGCCCCTAGTAGGATAAAAAGTATCACCTGGACTACCATTAACGAGAATCGAATACGAAACAGAAGAAATGCAGCCAAAAACCAGATCACAAAATTCATCAGCAAAGCCTAAGTATCTTAACATAGCTATTATAAAATTCCATTCCAGTCTATCAAATGCTTTGGACAAGTCAAGTTTCAAAGCCATGTAACCATTTTTTTTTTACAAGTTTTCATGGTATGAAGGATCTCATGCGCAACTATAATATTGTCAGTGATTTGACTTTTTGGTATAAATGCAAATTGGTTTTGAGAAATTATTTTATCTAGGTGCGGTTTTAACCTGTTAGCAATAATCTTATCAACTACTTTATACAAGGCATTACTTAGACAAATAGGTCTAAAGTCATTTGGTGTTTTAGGGGTCTTATTTTTTGGATTTAAGGATATAAAAGTATGGTTTTCATCCTTATGAAATCTCTTTGTTCTAAATATATTTTGGGTCAATTCAACTAAGTCATTTTTTAACATATTCCAATGAGTTTGGTAAAAGCCAGGGGGAAATCCATCAGGGCCTGGCGCCCCCCAGGAGTTCATGGAGAATAAGGCTTCTTTTATTTCTAGCTCATTAGGGATAAAACTTAAAAGACTATTATCAGTCTCATCTATTTTTGGGGAGATTATATTTCTGAAGATGGGATCAATAATTCTATCATTGGTCTGTGTGATTTTCTTAAAGTGGTATGTTATTTGTTTCGATATGTTTTGTTGGCCTTCAATCCAGAGACCACTACTATCTCTTAGGGAATGTATACTATTTATTCTTTGTCTTTCTGAAGCATTCTGATGGAAAAATTGTGTATTATGGTCATTTTCTTTAATCCATTTTTCCTTAACATGTTGGCCCCAATATATTTTTTCTATAGCATACCAAGAGTTCAATTCATTCTGTAGATGGTCTATCTTAGTTTTGGTGGCAAAACTATATGGCTTTTTACTTTCTATATCAATCTCATTCAGGGTGTTGGAAATGTTTCTAAATATATTACCAAATTCATTTTTGTTCCATATCCTAAGTTCTCCTTCCAAATTTTTGAGTATGCTATTCATGTCCTTATTTTTCTCTTTACTTTTCGTTATGGAGGTTTCAATCAGATTATTATAACTATGATGTTCTCTCCAACATTTCATATATCTATAAGGTCTAGCTCCTTTATCCAAACTCTGGTTAGTATCTAACATAATAGGTGAATGGTCTGAAACTACTCTAGTTAGATGTTTCGTAATCAATTTTGGTAACAATTCTAGCCATTTATTATTAACTATCATTCTATCTATTCTTTCTTGTATATTATTTTCTCCTACTCTCTTATTAGTCCATGTGAAAGGAACGCCTGTATAGTTTAAATCAACTAATCCTAAGTTATGTAAGCTACTATATACATAAGCTAAACTACAGGAGGATCCTTCATTACCTCCTTCTTTCTCTTCTTTGTTTAGAATAAAATTCATGTCACCTACTATAGCCCATGGTCTATCAATATCACTAAAGTTTGATATAAAATCCCATTGGATAGTTCTGTTATTATTATCTAATGCACCATAAATAAAAGAAATATTAACACTAAGATTATTTTTGATAACTTGAAAATTAAAAACATTGTGCTTAAAGGAAATAAGTTTATAGCAGAAACTCCCTGGAACCAAGCAATAGCAAATCCTCCAGCCCTTTCAATGGATGGGAATATAAACCAATCTTTTGCTTTCAATCTATTAAGACATTTTTCTACTACTTCTGCCTTGACTTTTGTCTCATCTAAGAAAATCATATCTAAATTATGGGTTTTGCTTAAGTGATTCAGGTGATCTTGTTTAAGAGAAGCTCTTATGCCCTGTAGATTCCATGATAATACTCTAAAGTCATAGCCAAAAGCTCTATCTTCCATGACCATATGCAAAAACATCAGTCTATCTATTATAGAATGGAAATATGTTTTCAAAACAGTTTTTGATAAAGATGCATGAGTAGACAATTCCAGTATCTAAAACTAGGGAATGACGTGCCGCACTGTCTCATTCTGGGGTGCTTTGCTGTTGCCCAAGCCCCACAGTTCCGTGTTTTTTTGAATGAAAATTTAACTGAGGATTTTGTTGGTATATAACGATTAGTTAGAACCTCCACTACTGATCATCAATTCAATTGACAAAGCAATAACTTCAATTGACTGAATACCAACTGAGAAGCTTGTTTTCAATTTATATCGATTCGATAAAATTTCGGTTACTAAAAGAGCGAGATTCCTATGAGCTATGAACTAAAAGTTGAGGAGATACCTGTGCTACGAACTCTCTGCACATACAATTTTGATATTAAGTTATAGATTTCTTATTAGTTTACTTTGTTGTGACTTTTGTCAATAGTACACTGTGTTGTTTTTCACATGAATTATTAATAACACAAAAGCTTTCTCAGGATTGGTATGGCATAAGTTTTATGAAGAATTGAGAAGGGAAGCTACTACAACATGTCATCTGGAGTATGCACGTGCTCATTAAGCCAGAAAAGCACCAACAGTAGTTACTCAAGTTGGAACACGCGGGATAGTAACTCACTATGTTGGTCACTGTTTTTAAGAAACCTACGACATCTGCATCAGAAAGGTTGCAAAGGTCAGGATAAAATATGCATGTATCACAGAAGTTGAAGTAAAATTTTGTGCTAAGTAAAAATACTGTCAAGTTGTCATGTTACGGGTGGTTGAATTGAAAATGCTAATGAAGTTCTAACGGTGGAACTTCTAACGGTGATTAGGTGCAAATATGGTCATCCAAATGAGAAACAATACATGGGTAGTACTCAGTTTCGATTTATCTGTAAGATGTATGTTCTGGAGGTTCGATTCTATGTCCTCAAACTCAGTGAAACAGAATTTCTGGGGAATAATGGACACGGAATAGGCATCCAATGCAGAAACGGAGGTAGTGCTCCGGAAGAAGGCCTGGTTCTCATTGTGCGCAGGACGGAACTTGGGTTTAGCAGTGGTCAAGTATAATTTCTGCATAGAGTACAGACCCCCCTCCCGAATCAGCTTATCAAACTTCCAAATAAGATTTTTGGGTATGACGGAGTGTAACTCTTCCCCCTATACCAATGAACGTATTAGCGCATCCCAATTTTTAATTGGTTTATTTAAATTTAGGTGCCTATCTAGTCTGGATTGTTACCTGCTCGTTAACAATAACCATATCAATGCTGGTAACGTCGTTGGTCGACATGAAGTCCAGTTCTTCCCATTTGCGGGTAACACGGACGGTAACGATGCTTGTTTTTCCTTCGTCAAGCGATCGTAAGCTCTTGAGTGTGTCATGTGACGCCATGTCTCTCTTTGTCTGGGAAGCTACAGGCATTTATACCAAAGATCAGACTACAATTCTAAAATTATGGTTGATCAAAACAGTTTCACTGAACATTAGCACATAACTACAGTTTGAATTGGACGATAATACATTTCAATTGAGCGGGTGTATCGATTGGAAACAAATTCGCGAAATACTGTAAAATAAAAATTAACATAATTGAGATCAAATTCCTTTTTTTTTGGGGGGAATTTTTAAATAAAAATAAGAAGCAAGCGATGTTGTTAATGGACATTGAATCTAGATAGCCCAAAAAAAGGAAAAGCAAGTGCGATTTTTATACTACTGGTGCTAATTGAATCCATGGCTGCATCGTCAATCACACCCATCACTAATGAAGAAAAAATATCGACAGATCTGTTAGGGCATCGCTAACAATGTCCGAGTCTTAAACCTAACTTGCTACCGTAAAAGATTACAATGTTCTCGCCAATACTAAGCTCCGAAAGAACTACAATATTAATCGACAACACCAAACATAAGTGGAAACTCTAATGAAAAAATTTAAAATTGTTTTTGTCCAATAACTTTGATAGAAACTGTAAACGGAAGGAAGAGAGCAGAAACTTACATGTTGAACCGGTGAGACTGATGATTTCCTGTGATTTTCGGAGACAATTTATAGAGGCAGCAGGCAATAAAATCCATGGCGTGCGTTTCTTTTGGTCTAATTTCACCAATTAATCAATCCGAACGGAAATCAAATTATTAGGGCAAACCTAGAACCGTTACTTATTTCAGAAGCTGTGAAATTAGTTGAAGGGGAATTTCGAGCGATCCTGAGATGCCATTGAGAAAATGGAATTAATGGATATAGGAGGAGATTCAATCACAAATAATGGAAGACGTGAATCGTAGAGAGTAAATAGAAGCTTTATTGAGGCGTTACAAAATAGAGTGAATGGAGTTTCTTTGAACTCTCTAGAGTTTGTGGGCCACGATAATAATGGTTAGGTGGCATTTACTAACGACAACCAACGATAGCCACCGGATCAAATAAATCTGGGAGGGGAGGTAGAGATCACAGCCGCAAGATTATGCAACGGATGTATCCCAGCCGTCCCGTGACACAGCATACACTACTGTTGTGTAAGCATTGATGCATTTTACAGTATTTTTAAGGGAATAATATGTAGTGCTGATATTTATGAAAAAACATATTATGTAAGCACTAGATATCATAATTTTTTTATTAAGATTATTAACACAGTATATTTTCAAATTAGGCAGAGATTTAAGCCAAGATAGTACCTCATTTGTTCCATGGGAGAGAGTTTATCAAGACTGTTGACAGCATTGGCCATATCAGAGTCAGTTGCAGCATTTGTGGTTTGTAATTTGTTTTCTGTTAGGACTGGAACCTCTTCAACTTTTACATTTCCACTGTTGTTGTTGTCACTAGGATGAAGAATAGTCCATTCAATATTGGTTTCTCCATCTGCACAGACTTGCTTATCTCCTTGATTATCTCTGCCTTCAGCTTCAGAAAAAACCTTTTCAACCATTTTGTTTGAAGTTTCATTGTCCTCCTTCTCAATTTCTATCCATTCTTTTTGAGTTTCAATTTTATTCTTCACAGCATCATACTCATTGATGAATAAACTATTCCTTCTACCCATAATTGAGTATTGGCTTAGCATCCTAAACCAGTCTGCTTGCCTCAATTTCTGGATGTTTTCCCTGAAACCTCCTTTTCCTTTCTTTTCATCCTCAATAACAGATTTTCCCTTTTGAGCACTCCTTAAATTTTCAGCAGTTATGGTTCTTCTGTCACCAATTACTCCTATTCCACAATTTCCAGTAACTCCTATTCCCTCAGAGAAATTTGCACCATCACTACTTCCAATATTTTGTTCACTGTTTTGAGTTTGAGGTTATTTTCCTTTCTCATTAGTCATCGGTCTTCCTTCAGTAACCCTTTCTTCTGCTCTTTCTTCATTTGGATACTCATATACCATCTCTATTCTTCTCCTTTTACTTCCCCTGTTAATATGATCGACTCTGTCGATTTCACTATCATAAATACGAAGACTTGCTGCCGCACTTGCTAATGTATCCACTCTTCTACTGCTACTTGCATCAGATGTGCTGCCCATACTCTCCATATTGTTTTCACCATCTTCATAGACAAAGACTTTTGGGAAGTTCTGCTTATAGGCAATCGTCTTTGTGGACATTTTTCTTTTGAGTGTTCTCCATCAACATGCCAGCAGTCTCTGCATGTACCATGTGGAATCTCCATGTAGAAAATCTTCAACTTAATTGTTTCTCTGTCACTTCCTTTTAGTATTATTACCTTTACTTGATGGACTAGAGCTTTGGTAATGTCCACCAATACATATGATTTGTATTTACCACGATTATTAAGAGGACCAAGGAGATTAAACACTAACCCCACCTTGTCTGCTACTTGCTTTGCAACGACACCTTTCTCCACCAAATCGCTCCTTAACTCAAACTTAATCCAGTAATCTTGAGAGTTGAAATCTACTTCTTCTAATTTAGTATCACTGCTCCATAATCTCATAGTAAGTAATTTCCCATGGACTCTGTTAGGAATTGAATAGATAGCAGCAGCAAAATCACTTGGATTTGAGAATTTGATTATGAAGACCTTGGGATCCTTTGTTTTCTTAATAATGAGTCTTCCAGTTGGAGCCCAAGCAATATTCAAAGCAAAAGTTATTTCTCCAACTTTTAAACCTCTTGAATCATCTTTTTTCTTGATCTCTTTGAACAACTTAACAACCACTCTAGCATACTTCCGATGATCAATTAAAATGGCTGAAGTGCGCAGAAAATCAATATAGTATCTGAACGAAGGAGGTAATGGTGTATCTTCATTGTTTAGAAAACTAGTCAGATGAGCTATGTAATTTTCAGTAGGAATGTCAGACATTTCTACTGAAACAACTGTGATGGAAAGAATGAACAAGTTTTGTGAAGAGAGTTTTTTGCTTATCTATGTGTTTCTTCTCTGTGGAGGTTTTTTGAGAATGTAAAAAGAATTGCGGGTTAATATAGCTTCTGTTTTTGCATGCCAATAGTGCTCTGTGACATCTGAAGCTTTTTGTCACTTGTAATAAAAGATCGGAGTCTCCAAAGTTATGAGAGAAACCATTCCTGACATTGGAGTAGAGGATGACATAATCTATCTTTCTATACGCAATCTTCTGCTTCATGCACGAGATGGGTGTAATGATTATGTTTACCATTTGTAGCTTAAAAAGTGTTCTAACCTTTTTGTCTTCAAGCAATGACTTGGATTCTTTACTTGGGATTGAGGAAAAAACGCCGCCATACCTAATCCCATCCCAGAAACACTGTGGAAAGTACTGTAGCCTTCCCTCTTCTCTCGAATTCGAGCAACTGACCTGAATTGGCCTCAACTGAGCATCAGCTCCAACTAGTGTCTCCCTGGAGAAAACAATTAACATACAGTAAATTGCCATAGCTACCGTATGTAATTTAATCATAGTGATGATACTGGAATTGAAGGAAAATAAAGTTTAAGAACAAGAAAATTTAGGGTTCTGATTAAAACCAATTTTTGAAAGATAAAGACGACTGGAAGATTTAACTATAAAAACAAAGATTTAAATTGAAGATTAATATCAGATAAAAAACAGTGTCCGAAACGAAATTGAATTCGAAAATTAAATAGAAGTTGTATTGCAAATTAACTCTGATGAAAGAAAAAAGACCTAATAAATAAAAATCGAGTAGAAGAAAAAGGGAGTTAAAGAGGTGCAAAAATAAACCAAGAGAATTAATAGGATATAAAGAAGAGAGGGTAAGAAGAATTGGAGAAGAAATATCAATGATTTGCAGAAATCAAGCAAGAATTGAGCAGAAGATCGAAGAAGAAAAGCATTGAGTTGACTCAGGTGTTATCACCTATCCGCAGAGCAAAAGTCTCTCTTTCCTTTTCTTATTCTTTGGAGAGTAGGTATAAACTTGTGAAATGGAGAGTAACCCCCAGTCATGAATTATTCAATTCCTCGATTAGGATTAGTCGCTTCCCAAAAATAGGAATTTCTAAAATGTTTAGCCTTAATAAGATTAAAAACCACCGAAGTATTAAAACAAACCATTCTCCAAGCAATTTTAGCTAAAAAGCAAAATTATGAAAATCCAAGTCCCTTATACCCAAACCTCCATATTCCACATGAAAGTTTCATCTCATTTGTCGATTTTAGGATCCGATTTCTATAATCCGCATATTTAAAATCACACAGGTTGGACGAAGGTGCCGAGCTGTCCAAAGGCAAAACTGTTGCAATACAATTTCAATTACAATAACGGTGTTTTTTATCTCCATACATTTTTTATTATAACCGGTGTAGAATATTTTTATTATGGCCGGTGTAGAACTTGGTTAAGTTAATCTAGCCTAAGTAGAAAGGGTACATTATTTATATGTCACTACTTTTGACACCCAATAAATATATCCTTATACAACAATAAATATGTCCATGCTTTTTAATAATCTTATCCATTTAAAATTAGATTACCTTAATACCCTCACCCATATAATATTTTCTTTATTTCAAAATGGAACAAATTTCTTCCTCTACCACTTCACCACCACCACCACCACCAATAACATTCAACTACAATTCCACCACCACCGTTGAACAACCACCACCTACCAACCGCCACCACCACTAATATTCCACCATCAGTCCTTCACCACCACCACCAGTCCTCCACCACCACTAGTCCATCGCCGCCACCACCACTAGTCCGCCGCCGCCGCCACCATTGGTTCAGATATTTTTGTATCAACAGCAGTAGTTGATCCAAATAAAAATAGAACCAACAGTAGAAGTTGATCCAATTTAGGGGATCAACAACGGTAGTTGATCCAAAAATAAAAAGGATCAACAGTAGAAGTTGATCCATGTAAATGGAGTGAACTTGGCGTGAGTCGAACACGCATCATCTGACATGGAGTCGGTCATGCTACCATTGCACCACAAGTTCAACATTGGAAGAAATTTACATGATTTAAACTACAAGCATGATTATACTTATCCAAGGAAATATTGTCAACAATAGGAGTTGAAAGGATCAACAACAGTAGTTGATCCCATAAAAATTGGGTCAACAGCAGGAGTTGATCCCATAGATAGATCAACAACAGTAGTTGATCCCATAAAAAATTGGGTCAACAACAAGAGGTTATCCCATAAATAGGATCAACAACCGTAGTTGATCCATAAAAGCCGAAGTCTATCCATTTACTTCTCACTTCCAACACACATCTCCGGTGTTCATCACCAGCAACACTCTTATCTACAGCTCAGCCATTTCCTTGCTGCTCAAACACTACCAGCATACACAACATCACAACCACCATCATCTCTGTAACCGACTTCATCACCATCAACAGCTACAATCAAATCCATCTGAATATTCAAACAGAAAAACCACTTCAAATCCATAATCATCTGAAACCCTAACTTCCACAAACGAAATCAATTCCTTCTGAATCTCGAAATGAACCAAAACCCATCCTTCAATTTCATAAACCTCTTCCTAAATCAAATCTCCATCTCGTCAGATCTGATTTTGAAAATTAATCTTCAAAATCCCGAACCAGTTAGCAGCGACGAAGGTGGTGATAGTTGCAGAGCTGGTGACGATGAAGACGGTGGTGGTGGGAGTGGTTTGGTTTGATTTGATTTGATTTGATTTTCAATCACATAACTCTCTCTCTCAAATCTCAAATCTAATCAATGGTGGCGATGGCGATGGAGATACAGATGGAGGCGGTGGTTGTGGTGGTGTTGGTTTATCGTTGCGGCAACAGAGACGGTGATGGTGGTTGCAGCGGTGAAGTTTGTGGTCGTGGATTCAGTTGATTTTTAGTGCTAATGAAACAAAGAAGGAAAGAAGAAGGGAAAGGTTAAATAAGAGATATTGCAAAATATATTTCTATTAATAATTTCAATTATGCCATCAGGGATATTTGTAAAGAGGCTTATGGATATTTGTGAAGGCCCATCAAAAGGAGGGACAATAGTTCAATTTCCACGAGTAGAAAACAGTATATAGTGATTGGTGAAGTTCATTTAATAGAAAATTCTCTGATTTGAAACAGTATATAGTGATTAGTGAAGTTCATTTAATAGAAAATTCTCTGATTTGTCGAAAACGACAAAACATTATTTCGAGATAAACATTTTGATTCATGACCTTTACTTGTAAACGGTAGTGAGTACATGGTTACATGGTTAGTACGTTATTGATGTTACTTGAATGTCGTATTAAGGCATTACAAAGGACACACAAATAATTTTATTTTATTTTTGACATGTTTTTTAGAAAACCTGACTAATCACTAGAACACCGTTATCACGGTGGGGAGGGCCGATCCAAGAAAAAAGAAATATCACAGTGGGCAGGTCAAAATCATGACATTTTCTGTCCATACCTGATAGGGATAAAATATTTATTGACGTGACTAACAAATTACTTAGTACGGGAGTAGTCATCTGGAAAAATTAAATCTTGGACCCTCAGCATACGAGGTGAGTGCCAAACAACTTGGCCATCGTCCTGATGGTTACTAGATTAATTTACAAGTTAATTAAATGTAGACAAATATATAACATCATTTACACTTTAACTTGACGGGTCATTCTAGATATTTTCTTGTGTGACGGACCGGAAAAAACGTCCCCGACATCGCTGCCAAGACCGAGACTCCCCTATGCGCTACTCTTAACGAAGTGCCGGGCCATAAGCGTTAAGGCTCGCCAAGAAAATGCGTGTTGTCTTGCCTTTCAAAACATGCTTTACAAGCATGATAGTAGAAACGTAATTTTCATTGTAGCTCCTAAATGTTCCAACTTAGCTTTGTTCTGCTCAGGGTGCTAGCCCATAAAGGCCAATAGTGATGCATTTTGCTGCATCACTGACTTCCGAGTACTGTCCAAGCATAGGGAATGTCTTGGACTTGAACATAAGCCATTACAGACATATTTCTGCATCCCTATTCCGCTTTGACAATGAGATGGATGCATGCACTAGTCTTTCTTATGCCAAGGGTGCATCATCCAGGACCATTCCATCATTGCCTTGAATCATCTTTGTGATGTAAGTGGATTATGCAAGCTTCTTTTAGCTTGTACTATGGTTAGCTTCCTTTCCTTCCCATGCCCAACTCGTAATTGGTGCACGCCAACATCGAGTGGTTTGATAGGAAGTATGAGAATACAAGGATTATACTGTAACTATCTCATAAAGTATGGAAACAATTGAAAATGAGAGGGTACCAAGTACAACATCAACTTTTTTGTTCGGTAACCTGTATGGAAAAAACCTAATACAATCAATAGTATGTCAAATCAAAGACCCTCGAAGAAGATTGTATATAAAGTTTCTATGTCTCTTCCATAATCGATATGTATAGACCAAAGTGAAAAAGCGGGGGTCTAACAACCTCACCCAATATTTTGCTTAGCAATCTGTATGGACTAACTCCAATATAATTACAAGAGAATCAACTAGATAGTTAGACTCAACCTTATAAAAAGTATATCAAAGAGTTTATATCTCAATTCAATCCGCAATCAAACAAATAATAATTTGCGAGCCCGATTGAATATACGAGAGATTACTTGAACGGTACCAAAGACCAATGTTCAAGGATCAATCAATTTCAATCAGCAACCAAAGGTTTGATTTACCAATTGATCGATTCAACATATAACCTGTGATATTTCAATTATATAACAAAATATAATGCGGAAAAGAAATAACACAGACCAGAAGTTTTGTTAACGAGGAAACCGCAAATGCAGAAAAACCTGGGGACCTAGTCCAGATTGAACACACATTGTATTAAGCCGCTACAGACACTAGCCTACTACAAACTAACTTCGGTCTAGACTGTAGTTGAACCCCAATCAATCTCACACTGATTCAAGGTACAGTTGTGCTCCTTACGTCTCTGATCCCAGCAGGAAACTACGCACTTGATTCCCTTAGCTGATCTCACTCACAACTAAGAGTTGCTACGACCCAAAGTCGAAGACTTGAAACAAATCTGTATCACACAGAAAAGTCTATAGGAATAGATAATTCTGTCTCCCACAGAAATACCTACGATTTTTGTCCCGTCTTTTGATAAATCAAGGTGAACAGGAACCAATTGATATATCGGACTTATATTCCTGAAGAACAGTCTAGAAATATCAATCAACTCATAATAATCTTAATCGACTAGCGAAACAAGATATTGTGGAATCACAAACGATGAGACGAAGGTGTTTGTGACTACTTTTCTATCTTGCTTATCGGAGATATAAATCTCAAGCCAATCTTACAATTGTACTCAATCACGATAGAAACAGCAAGATCAGATCACGCAACTACAGAGAAAATAGTTGGGTCTGGCTTCACAATCCCAATGAAGTCTTTAAGTCGTTAACCTACAGGGTCTCGTGAGAAACCTAAGGTTAAAGGAGAATCGACTCTAGCTTATACAACTAGTATCACACAGGAGGTATGGGGATTAGGTTTCCCAGTTGCTAGAGTTCTCCTTTATATAGTCTCCAA
>JAJJMB010014788.1:761566-855142 GCA_023531105.1 Papaver atlanticum | reverse complement strand
TTAGAGAGTTTTTCAATTGCTTAGATCTCATAGAAGTATACAAGACACAATGAAGAAAAATCGGTTTTGATTCACTCGAATCGATTCATGAACATTATAGCCACGGTTTGCAAAGATTGCATTCCTTAATATATATAAATGTTTTAGTTCATGAACAAACCAATTTTAGAAAGTAACCTACCTAAGTATGTGAACGTGTACGCGTACTTAAGTAACCGGATTGAGTTTGTTTTCACTTAAAAACTCCAGCAGAAATTCACGGACGTGAACTTTCCGCCAGTACGCGTACGGGTACGCATACTGTCCCGAATTTCACACAACCGCCAGTACGCGTACGGGTACGTGATGTGAATTTTAGTTGTAGCTAAAGTGGTGGTAATAGGATTCGATTCTCGAACTTGTGAAGGATAACTTTAGACTTAAATTCAAAACTAAATAAAAAAAAATCACTAAAAATTATAGCAAACACTGACAAAGTTGATATCAATATTAAAGAACACTGAGGCTAAGATTCCACTATTTTTCAAGTTCAAAGTGATTTTATCTAGTATTTATATTTAATCAATTTTTGCATTTAATTTGATTCTAAGCTATTGCAACATGTAGATTTTCAAAATAACAAGTGTAAATCCAAAGTATAAAGCATCAAGAACCTATGGCTAAGCATGCTCTATCAAAAGAAATAACAATTGCTTAACAAAAATCATTCAAACAATTATAAATCAAGGCAAATAATCATAAAAATAATTGAAATAAAATAGAATATACCACTTTTTGTTGGAAAAATAGCTTCCTCTATCGCCTCAGCAATGGGGTTTAGCTCCTCATATTAATCATAATCTCAAAATACATGTTTATGACTCAAAAGTTGATTAAAAGGGAGAAAAGTGTTAAAACAGCGGATTCTGCAGTTGCTGAAGGTCTAAAACAGAAGTCGGAATTGTTGCTGAAAGGCTTCGGTGACTGCAGGAAGATGCGACCGTACCTCGTTGTCACTGAAAATAAGTCTGCCTCTGCAACTGACTCTTAGGGTCTTATGTTCTTCGTGTTCTTCTTTTTCGCAGCAGCAGAAAAGTTTCTGTACTCGACTCCAGTTGATTTTTTCTCGCTTCTATAAGGCTCTAAACTTCTCCAAAGTGTTCGTAACTCTTCCTTAGCCTCTCTAGAGCTTATATATACCTCACAGCTCGGTTTAAACTCGATCAAAATCTCTTTTTCTTCCCAAAAATAATTTTTTTTTCTCGGCTAAGTTTTGGATATTCTAACCTGTTTAATCACTTCACCTCCTTCCTGAATTATCCAAACTATCCTCTTATGCTTCTACAAACGAATCCTTGCAAAATATAGCATGTAACTTCTAAATATAATTCGAAACTTTTGTCTGTTTCCATTTTTATTTTTATTTTTCCTGTTTTATCAAAACCCGATCATTCAGCCCATTCTAATCGATATAAACATATGTACCAACCTTGTTTACTCCATTCAAGTCCATCCCAACTTAGTTTGGCGATTGAATCTCGATAAAACACTTCCAAAAATCGATCCAAAACTTGCCAGGAAGTTACGCAGGTGACTTTTCGTTTTCCCACCAAAACAAAATTTCAAACGAAGGGGATGACCTCCCCTTATCCAATCCCGGTATGTGCTTAGCAGCTGTCTGGAAATGGGTTACCCTTTATCCAAAGTGAGAGTCCGAATAGCAAATGTCCTCCCAGGAGCCTTTAACAACTTTTCGAGCCAATTTTTTCGCAAAAGCCTATTTTTCCAAAAACACCTACAAGGGATTAAAATACCAAAATTAGTACAAAAATGGGTACTAACACTATACATAAAAGAGATGAAAATAGACACATAAATGCGTCTATCAGTACGCATACTTTGGGTTCCCGGTTTTGGACTTTTACACAAATGTGAAAACACACTATGCTTATATCCAAAGATGGTTACATGTTCTAAACTCTCATTTCAATCATTGAAACATTCTTTGAGGATGTTATATAGTTGATATTCACAAACTATTTTTCATCAAAACGATTTTCAAGATATTGAAATAACCAACATGACTTTCGTCACGAGTAAAGATGAACTTGGCCAAAGCGAAAGCTTACCAACACATATTTCGATAAATAAATAAGCGAGATAAACTCAGCTCGAAATAACAAATGTGTATAATCAAAGTCTATATAGCAATACGACTTTTGTCTCAAGATAGGAGATAGAATAGATAGACTTTTGAGTGATAGATAAGTTCAAGTCTCCACATACCTTTTTGTCGATGAAGTTCCACCAGTTCCTTGAGTAGTTCTTCGTCTTTGCATGATGAACGTCTTGGAGTCTAGAGCTCAACTACACTTACTATCCTAGTCCGAGACTTAGCTATAAGTAGACTAGAAATCAAGACTTATAGTTTTGGGAACTAAACTTGACAAACAAGCTTGAGATAACAACGCTTGCGAGTTCTACATAGTAGTGCTCTAACACAAAGGTCCGTGTACCTGATTATGTTGAAGAATTTTTGGACGATCTCAGAAATCAATATCTAAGATCAATCTAGTTGTATCTGAATTAAGAGGATCCGAATTCTAACAAGTATGAAACTTGCAATCTATCTTTCAAGATATGAATTCAACAAGAACAAGTCTTGTTTTTTTATCTCAAATAATAAGGAGTTAAACTATCTAGATTGATTAATGTACTACTTGTGTTATTCCTATAATAAAGATAAACAATACAATACGGAAAAGGAAAAACACAAGATACCGGAAATTTTGTTAACGGGGAAAACTACGTCTACAGAAAAACCGCGGGACCTCGTCTAGTATTGAACACTACAATGTATTAAACTGCTACAGTCGTTAGCCCACTTTCAGACTTCTAATTGAAATATTGTTGAGATCGAATTAACCCTCCAAGTAATTCAGCTGCAGTCGTGTTCTTTACATTTCTTAAACCTCGCAAAGTTCTACGCACTTGATTCCCTTAACTGGCGTCCTATACATCCTAAGAGTTGTTTTTAACCTCAGTGAAAACTTTTGGTAGCAATCTTCCTTTAATAGACAAACCTATTTGGTTTTCCTTTTGATATGTTTCAATCTAGGTTTGGAAATCTGTTTGAAGTAGACAAAGTCCAGTAAACCTCACAAATCTGAATACTTATACTCAGTTAGATGAGAAGCTTGAATTACTAACCACCTCTCAAGAATAATGCAAACAAATAAAAGAAGACTTTAAATATCTATCTTGAGGAATCACGGAGTCTTAGACGAACAGAACTTTGTAATTTCTATCTATCTTGTTCTTGATCTAAAGTCTGTAAACTTTAATAATAGTAGAACAAGATCCGGATACGAGAATTATCGGGTAAAAATATAGTTTGACCAAGCTTCACGAATCCCTAAGTGAAGTCATCAAAATTGTAACCTAGAATACAGTTCAGGATCTAAAGTCCGTGAACTTCAATAACCAATAAAACAACATCGGGATACAAGAACTATCGTGTAAAAAGATAGTCTAACCAGGCTTCACGGATCCCTAAGTGAAGTCTTCTAAGTCGTAACTTAGAATAAAGTTCTATAAATAACCTAGGTTATAAAGGACTAATTTAGCTTTACAACCAGGAGACAAGAGTGTCATGGATTAAGAAATCTTGTTGCAAGAGTCTCTTTATTCATTAATTTCCAAGGATCTAGATAACTCTGACATCAAGATAAAATAGCTCGAGACGCAAGCAAATACTTTCTCAGTTTATATGAGATTCTCATTAGGAACTCGTGTAAGCATGTGAAAATTCTGCCTTGAAATTACACAGAAGAATATGTATTATGGTCCAGGGTTTTGGAACCGTGCACGATGATAGTTCATAACGACAAGTATGTATTTGAGCTAACAAGAAACTCCTAAATTAATTAATTATATTTTTTTGTTTTTTTTTTCATTGAAACCCTGGATATCTTCAAAAATTGATACAATTAGTCGAGAGGATCCTTGTCAGACAAGAAACTTGTCGGAAGCCGAGCAACAAGCTGGGCTCTAACCCCTTTTCTTACTACCACACTTAACCTATGAAATAAGAAATCACCTACTCGAACATTGGCATCATGGCTGGACATGTAGTTGCGTAGTCATTTAATAAAAATTATAGTATCGTCTCCAAGCTCGCCAAGAGTTGTAAAGGCTAAAGCACCAAACCCATACCCCTGAGATGTGCACTTATCCAAAAATTTGGAATTTTTGCGAGCAACAACATCCTTGATAGCATGACCCGACTCCAATGAACAAATTCCACCTCCAGCAAAAGGTGAGACAATCGTCACATCCAAGCAAACATCCCGTCCATTATCCCAATTGAGTACAAGAATGTCAGCAGGTCTCAGGGAAGTACCATTGTCCGCAAGAAAACCCAAGTCCACCTCTTTCCTCGCCGTCACTCCAGCACGATAGCATATGTCTACGATAATATCACGAACCAAGTCGTGGAGAAACTTTAAACCCACCTTATTCGAACAATGCAAGGCATGGTCACCAAACACGTCCATCTCCCTTTTGCAGAAGGGGCACAAACTATCCAACTCAAACATAGGAATACAAGGTCTATAACATAGAACCGCACTGAACTGCCTCGCACCAATTTGCTGATTTAAACCAACAATAGGAATAGCCAATAGGAAGTCTAGAGCATGCTTAATTTGGTTACTCTGCCATAACATTGAATCACGCGCAGTCAACTCAAAATTGGAAGTCAAGTTCTTCTTTACTGCATCAAAATAAACGGTTGCCATAGATTTCATAAAATGGGTGACTAATCACCGGAGCATGTCCAGACCATAAGATTTATCATCCATACTTGATCGGGGTAAAATATTTTTTGTCCCGTCTAAGAAATTACTTATTTTGAGAATAACCATCAAAAAGAATTGAATCCTCGACCCCCTCAGCATATGAGGTGATTGTTAAACAACTTGGCCATCTTCCTGATGGTTACATTGATTAATGTATTAGATGATGATACATAGACAAGTATATAACAACCTTTACACTTGATGGGAAATTTAGACGTTTATTAGAACACTGATCAAGCTACGAACCGGAAAATTTGTCCCCGTATCACCTTAGGATGAGACTTCTCGATGCATTACTCGTAACAAATTGATCAGGCCGCACACTTCAAGGTTCCCCAGGAAAATATGCATAGTCTGTCCAGACATTCTATGTAAGCATGATACTCGAAACGTAGTTTCCATACGTAGCTTCTAACGAATCCAACTTACCTTTGCTCTGCTAAAGGTAATATACAGTAAAATCATATGATAATGTATTTTACATGCATCATTGACTTCTAAGTATTATCCAAGCATATATTGCATGCCAAACTTTGCAAAGGCAATTGTCGACCTATTTTCGCGTCCTATTCACTTCGACAATGAGCTGGATGCATGACCTAGTCTTGCTCGTGCCCAAGGGTACATCATCCAGGATAATGCCATAATTTTCTTGCACCCTTGTCAACAAAGTGGCTTATGCAAGCTTCCCATAACTCGCAATCGGGTTAGCTTTCTTTTCTGGTCATGCCAAACTCGCAATTGGTGCACGCCAACATCGAGTGGTTTGATAGGAAGTATGATCATCCAAGGAATGGACTGCAACTACATGCTGATAAAGTATGTCAAAAATCATCTATTGTCTCTCATACCCGAGCCTAGATGATATGAGTTACCAAAGTGTCACAGTCACCTCCCAATTAGATGATATGTGCGAGACCGCAAATTCTACAACGTATTGAGTCTGCCAATGCACTCAACCCATATCATGAAGGAATCAAGCACAGAAGGTAGTTCATCAACGTCGGGTCTAGCAACTAAATATAAATCGTGTTTTAAGGCCAAAGGCCAAGCAAAGTCTAGTTTGTAGCAATGATAGACGCATTTATGTGTATGTTTTCATCTCTATTGTGTATATTGTTAGTACCCATTTTGTACTTATTATAGTGTTTTATGTGTTTGTAGGTATTTTTGGGAAATAAACATTTTTGGAAAAATCGGCTCGAAAAATTATGCGGAGCACCCCTGGAGGATATTTGTTATTCGGACTCTCACTTTGGATAAGGGGCACCTCAATTACTAAGGGATACCTTCTTCGCTATTTACACCCCACGGCTATTCGCACCCCCATCTCTGTTAAGGGGCGACCATCATCTTCCCCATTTGATTTTTTTTTTGGCGGGAATATTGGGCAGAAATTAGGGTTAACATTTTGGAGGAGATTGAACGAGATTAAAAGGCTGATTTTGTCTGGGATTAATCCTTAGGACCGAACAGGCGTGGTATGCTCAACGGTTTGGATTAGAATTGGCTGGAGATTCCGATTTAGTAAATCAGGGAATTACGTGTTTTGAGAACCCGATATTGCTGTTTTGGTTTTGGACGACTTCTAGTTAGGTTTAAACGCTACAATCAGTTGGATTGGGACTGTTACAGCTAAACAGGACAGGTAATTGAATCAAATTCGAAAGAATTGGGTTGGAGAATCATATTTGAGCAAAACAGGGAACAACCAAAGGGTCTTTCGCAAGATATGCACTAGACCGTGTATAACTGATCCTTCCTTCATAATGCATCATTTTGATGTTATAACTTTTTTTTTTTATGGTACTGGTGGGAATTGATCTTAGGACCTACAGGGTCACTAAGGCACTTACTCATTTTTATTGTTTGTGAATGGAAGGTAACTTTTAGTCCCACATCGGGGAAACTAAAGATGAAAGCTCTCCATGCTACTAGGATTTTCATAATTCAAAATATGACCCTTCAGTCAACACACTTTTGTGCGAGGGATAATATTTTGGAAATATCTTGTTTGATATAACCACTTATCTCACACATGTACGGTGCTTCGCACCAGTGCAAGCCAAGTCGGGTTAGGACTTAAAAGTGGAAGTGGGAGTGGATTCAACCAAAATTTATATTTCTGGCCAATATGCTTTCCAATATTTTCCATAGGAACTTAAAATAGGTAATTTTTATTAATGGGAGCGCGTCTGACCAAGCGAAAATGTTTTTCGTGACCAAAAATAATTTCAACAACATTTAAGTGGTTTTATGAAAGAATATTTTCAGCCTGTTATTTCGTTGACTATCATAATTCCACAATGTAGTTTCTGCCTTAATTGGTGTGCGCTTTGAGTTAATTCCATAATTTTTCCTTCAAAACGAACTCGAATTCTTCATTCCAAAACTGTTAGAGCATTGCTCGGTTGAAACCACAAGTTTTGTATCTCAAGCTTGTTGTCAATGTTAGTTAATAAAAATTATATCCTGATTTCTATCTACTAAGTCAAGTCTCGTACTAGGTTATAATTTGTGGTTGAGTATTAGATATCCCCCTTGAAGACTGAAGATCGACGAAGACATTTAGAGAACTTCTATATCAGGTATGTGAATACTGAACCATTCTATTTCACTCACTATCTAACCATTCTATCTGTTGAGACTATGTCGTATGACTTCTAGTAGATTTACAAAGAAGAAGTTTCAAGTCAAGCTTGTCTTATAGAAAATCCCAAAATATGGTTTAGAAAAGATGTTCAACGGTCCTTAACAATATTAGTTCTATGAATTAATTTGTGGATCAATTGAAAACTGCCCATGCAAATGATTTTATCAGTTGGGAATGTTTCAAACATCATAAGAGAGAAATATTGAACTTACTGATATTTCTACTCAGGTAGGTTGGCGAACCAGTTCGCAAACCACAAGTTCAGTTAGGTATAATTCACGAACACGGTTCACGTACCATGGTGAACTGAATTTCAAAGTTGGTATAATAGGCTAGCAGTTGGCGAACCCGGTTCACGAACCGTTGTCAACTGAGTTCGGTAGTTAGTAAGGTTGGCGAACCTAATTCACGAACCGTTGCACCCTGACTCGAAACAATCCATGTGGTTCACGAACTGTCCTACCAACTGTCCCAGTTTATTTATTAGCAAATTCTCAAAGACTTATGTTTAGCATTGCTAGAACTCTCTTAAACACTTCTAAGACTTCATTGATCACTTAAACACTTCTGTGTGTGCATCATGATTAAACTCTTAGGTGTTTAAATGAACATCAAATTGTTTTTAGTTTTTTGTCTAAGTTGCCAAACCGAACAGTCACTATACAAGGTTCTGTAACCGGGCCAAAGTGTATATTCTTCTATTGTATTTTTTTAAGAATAGAGATCTTAGCTTGAATTCTAAGCAAACCCTGGTCTTAGAAAAACTATAAATGAATATGCTCTTTCAACTAGGAAATTCAATACCTGACACTTTGTGTCCTAGTTGACTCTAGAGTCGTCCTCTATTGACCTAGGTTTCCTCTGAGAATATAATTAGGTCTACGACTAAAAGACTTCATTTTGGGGATTTGTGAAGCCAGGCCTGACGATATTTAACTTGATAGTTCGCGTATCCTGATCTCTTTTTTTTATGTTATCGAGGTTTTCGTAATCACTTTCATGCAAGATATATAGTAATCACAAAGTTCTCTTCGTCACGGACTTTGTGATTCCTCAAGATAGATATATGAAAACTGATCTTAATTGATCTTTTGAAGATTATTCTTGAGGGGTGGTTAAGAATCTAGGCTGCTCTTCGAGAGTCGTAAGTTCCAGATTTATGAGGTTTGCTAGCTTTGTTTATTTCAAACAGATTTCCTCACCTTGATCTTTAATATAAACGAAAATCTAATAGGCTTATCCGTTAGAGGAAAATTGATATAAAAAGTCTTCACTTTGGCTGAAGCAACTCTTAGGATGTAAAGTACATCAGCTAAGGGAATCAAGTGCATATAGCCTTACGAGGTTCAAGAGACATAACGAGCATGGCGTAACTGAATTGCTTGGAGGGTTGATTCGGTATCAGCTACATTCCAGTACAAAGTCTGATAGAAGGCTAGTGTCTGTAGCGGTTTAATACGACTCAGTGTTCAAACTGGACGAGGTTTCGGGTTTTTTTTGCAGGTGCAGTTTTCCTCGTTAACAAAATTTCTCTGTGTCTTGCTTTAACTTTTACTTCCGCATTATATTTGTGTTGGTATAATTAAAGTAAAAGCAAGTGATTCGATATTCAACCTAGACATTTTTTAACTAAAACTGTATAGAACCTACAAAAATTGTTCTTCTAAATTCTTATCTTGAAATATAAATTGCAAAACTTGTTCTTGTTGGAATTTGGTTCGTGTACTGTTCCGATACATACTAGGTTGTTCTTGGATATTGATTTTTGAGATCGTCCAAGTGTTACTTGTATACGATTAGGTTCATAGATCTTTAATCAAAACTAATGGCTGCACAAGAAAGAAAACCGTATATACATATTATTCAAGGATCATTAAGTTGGTCTACTTGTTATTGTATGGTTTTGTCTTATAGGTCCAAACGAAAAAGTTGGTGGTATATTTTGGTACCCAAGGCGTTTTCAAAAACATCTCAGAGCATGCTACTATCCCTAACTCTTTTCCCCTTCTTCTTTCTTTGTTGTACACAATTTGCTTGTTTATTTCTTTCCATACTTGTTGCTAAGATCACAAAGTGGGTAGATTGTATTGTACTTATACAATCCATATCAGAAAGTTCTATCCTGAAGACATCTCTGATGTTGGGTATAACATCCCTCATTATAGAGGCGTACCTACAGACTATTGTGTTAAGGACAATTTATAGAACATGTGGATCTACCCTCCAGTCAAATTGTTTGTTCAATTTAAGTTAATAATTTTTCTATATCACCTGATTTAATTAACGTTTGTTATTTCATTGTTATAAATTCCATCATTCTTAAGAAAATAAACTTTTCCCATAACAACGAGAATGAAAGATGTTAACTTTTCTTAGTTTCCGCTCCTCTTTATCCTCTTAAGTGCTCCTCCTTTATAATTCATATTCAAAGCTTTAATTTATTTAACCATACATCAAACCAAAAGGTACAAAAGAAGAAGACGATGATACCTTAGATTTTGTTTTCCACGATAATATTTAATCAATCACTTTCTAATCGAAGTCGATAATCTTCTTTATTATATTAAGGTTATTTTTTAAGAACAAACAAAAGAATCCTAGAATATGAATATAGATAAAATTTTAGGGGTAAAAAATGATCAAAGCAAGAGAGCAGTAAAGTTGTGGGGTGGGGTGAGGGGAAATGGAAACTTGTGAGTGTTAAATTTTAGTGGGGTGGTTATATATGTTAATGCATGACTTGATCAATGTAGTCTCAACTTTTATATTGCTTTTTTTCTTTTGCCATTTATCCAATAATAAATCTTACGGCTCTTCGCAGAGAGAAAAACAGTGGTCTTAAAGAGGCTCTTCCCCTCAACGATTTTTTTCTTGTATGTAATCCCATCAGGAAGACTTAGTAGACGTATAACAGTTATCCATTTTTAAAAAGTAGAAAGCATGAAAACATTATCCGCTTTTAGCTTAAAAAGTGTAACTAAGAATTAAGTGAGACCTAGCATTGCAGTGTAACTAAAAATTAAGTGAGATCCATGTATAAAAATGGTGTAACTAAAAATCAAGTAGGGTTTATAAGCACAAAACGAGTAATCATTATCCAGTTTTAGAAAATAGTAATGATTAAAATGTACCAACTTGATACCTAAATGTAATGGCGCGGTCTCCTTTCATAATTTTAGGCCCGTAAGCTTGACTGGAGGTGTTTATAAGATCATTTCTAAGTGTCTTGCTGAAAGACTTAAGCTAGTTCTGCCATCCATTATCTCTGATTTCCAAGGGCTTTCATCCATGGAAGACTAATAAACGATGAAATTTTAATTGCAGCTGAACTTATCGACTCAATACAATGTGAATGCAAGCATGGTATTCTATGTAAAGTTGATTTTGAGAAAGCATTCGACGATATAAATTGGAAGTGCTTAGATTTAATTCTAGCCAGATTTGGGTTTGGACATGTATGAAGAAGTTGGATAAAATGGTGTATATCTAATTCCCAATTTGCTGTTGTGCCGAATGGAAAAATAACAAATTTGTTCAAAAGTCATAAAGGAGTGAGGCAGGGAGACCCAATATCCCTTTTTTTATTTATATTGATTGCTGAAATCTTATCTATTATGATTAAGAGGGTTGCAGATACAGGTTTTATCAGCGGGTTCAAGGTTGCTCAGAATGAGACAGTCATAAACCATATGCAATTTATGGATAATCTGATGGTCTTCTTGGACGATAATGAAGATCGAATACCAAAGATGAAGAATACATATACTCATGGCTTTTGAGTTGGTCTCGGGTCTCATAGTCAATTTCAGAAAGAGTGTTGCATTGGTCATGAGCATAATTGGGCTGTTTGTGCTGTTGTTTTTGGATATCACTTAGTGGAGTTACCATTTAACTATTTGGGTATACCACTAGGTAATAAATCCAAGGCTAAAGTTTTTTGGGACATTATTGTTCAGAGAGTTCAACAAAAACTTTCTTCTTGGAATAGGAATTATCTCTAGAAAGGTGGGAGACTCATAATGATAAAAAGTGTATTGGCAAGCTTTCCCATTTATTATCTAGCGATGTTTCAAATGCCTATCTCGATAATAAAATATCTTGAGAAAACCATTTGAAATTTCTTGTCGGGGTATTCAAATACGGTAAAAAAGAAAATATGGATGGCTTGGTCAAAGGCGGTACTACCGAATTGCAGAAGAGGTGTTGGCATTTAGAAGCTTAAATTGGTTAATCATGCGCTCAACTGCAAATGGATTTGGAGGTGTTGGCATTTAAAAGATTAAATTGGTTAATCATACGCTCCACTGCAAACGGATTTGGAGATATGCAAATGAGAAGAGAGCCCTTTGGAGACAAATAATACATCAAAAATTTGAAGGTAATCCCATTTTTTTTATCCCAATACTTTCTCTAAGTCTCCTAGCTCTAGCTTGTAGGAAGGTATCATAAAAGCAGGAGATCATGTTAAACAACATACTTAGCTAATTGTAAAGAATGGTGAAAGTATTATGTTTTGGAAAGACAAGTGGCTAGGTAATCATGTGCTGCAAACTTCATTCCCTTCTCTTTATAAACTCTCAAGGGAAAAATATGCAACTCTTTCACAAGTGGAAAATGGTAATGGTGCTTGGGACTTGGATTTTGGAAGAAATTTGAATGAGGGGGAGGTGGTGAAAGTGGCTTAACTTCTACAGATCATTGGTGAACCTTTCCATCATTTTTTAGATGGAAATGATCAATTGCAATGGAAGGTTGATAGTTGCTTTTTTGTGGCTAGTTGTTATTCTACGCTAGATATAAATGGTTTTCTGTCCTTTCCATACACGCATGTATGGAACCGAAGGTCCCCATGAAGGTTTCTTTCCTAGTTTGGACGCTATGATATAGAGGGCCCTCTACATTGGACGTTCTTTACAGAGCTGGAAAAGTACAAGACCCTACACATAAATTTTATGTTGCGGAGGTGGAGACTAATGACCATTTATTTATTCACTATAAAGATACTGCTAGTATTTAGAACTATTTAATGGATAGGTTCGGTATGAAATTGACGTTTCAGTAAGTGTTAAGTCTACCATTTGGGAATGTAGAAATAAGAAAGGAAGGAAAATGGTTAAGAAGACTTGGGGCATGCTTCATTTTGCCATCAGGTGGACCATATGGAATGAAAGGAATAACAAATTTTACTCAAACAAGAAGAGGCATGTTAAACAGTTGATTGTGTCTGTTAAATGTACGCTGTTTAGTTGGGATTTGCTGACAAAATTATTTGACGTCTACTCACTTTCTACCGTTATATGTAACTAGAATGCTGTCGTTGGTATGAGCTAGCCTTGTTAGCTCACTTTGCTTTTGTTTCCCACTGCTTCAGTGAGTCTCATTTTTTATTTAATTTTTCCCTTTATTATCAAAAATAAATAAAAATTAGTAATGATTGTCTATCTACCATTGCGGTTAGGAGCTTCACCAACTGACATGGATTCAGAATTGGGAAGAATTTGGAAAGCTCCATAAAACCCAGTCTAAGCTATCAGTCTGTACGCACTGCACAACACTCCGGAAAAAGAAAGTAAAATTACTAGTTTAACTTCTTTCTTTTTTTCTTTTGCTAAGAAATTAATTGTATTAAAGATTAAAAGCTTACAAATGTTGTGTTAAGAAATCAGGACTGATTCCCCACCACTCATTATAAGCATTGAATCTTCTACAATGTTTTTCTATTTTATCAGTAATTGAATTAAAATCCCTACTAAGATGGCTAGTTTTAATGAAAGAAAAATAGTCTAAAAGAACATAACAGTCATCCATGATGGTACTACTGAACCAACAAAGGTTGTTATCTTTGTTTTTCAGGTAATCCATAACTTTTTTAGCATCGCTATAAAGGCTAATGCTGGTGATGTTCTTGCTATGCGCCCAACTGATGGCTTCAAGCACAGCTAGATATTCTGCCTCTTCTGGGTTCCTTGCTATGCATTTGACAGCTTTGCATCCATTATAGATCCCTGCACCTGTGGTCATATAGATACCAATACCAGAGATATTAGTATTTTTTATCAAAAGATGCATCACAAAATATCAAAGTACAATCATCAGGTAGATTTTTTGCATGAATTGTATTAGGAACACTGTTAGACTGAATATTAGTGGCTTTATGGTTCTGTGGATCTGACTGAACAGGTTCAGGTATCCAAGCATTGATAGTATCAGTAGAAATCTTTACTGCCATGCTAGCTGTAACAGAAGGCTGGGTTGTTTTCTTTTGGAAAACTTTAAAGCACCTATTTCTTGTGGTCAAAATTTCAATATGTATATTTACATCTTTGCTCTTAGCCAGCCATTTTCCTATCCATTCTTTTATGGTAGGATTAGTACCTGCATCCTGCAAAACTAAGTACCCCTTTGGAGTTGCAGACCAAACAAATTGTGCATATTGGAATTGTAAAAGTAAATGCTTAGCAGATTCATTTATATTATTATTAAACATACAACAAATGTTATCATTATTAGACACATATTGAGTTAATCTTACATTTGTAGGCAAGATGTCAGATATGCATTTCCATAGAAATAATTGTACTTTAGGTAACAGATGAGATTTCCATAAAGCTTTAAAGATAGGGTGAGGTGGAGGATTAGCAGTACCATTAGCATTAACACTAGTTAAAGCCCTATATGAGGATTTACTATGTACACCCCATTATGAGAAGAGGACCAAATCAATCTGTCCTCACCAGAAAGAGGGATTCTAATCTGTTTGATCATATCTGCATTTTCCTTAGTGTAAAAATCATAAAGCATGGGCTCAATCCATTGCTTGTTTTCATGATCAATAAAATCAGCAACTGTAAGGTTGGGATTGGGATACTGAATACACAAAGGTTCTGTGACATTAGGAATCCAGGTATCTTCAAAAGCTCTAATACTCTTACTTCCCAAAAGAGTTACTTTTCACCATTTCTAGACCTTTACATATACCTTTCCAAACCCATGATGAATCTTGGTTTTTCTTGTAGTGCAAAGGGTGGTGATTACTGAAATACTTACACTTCAATATTTTAAACCTTAACTCATCTGACCCATGAACTAATCTCCAAGCAATTTTAGATAACAAAGCTAGGTTAAATTTTTTTAAATCATGAAACCCTAACCCACCAACATGCTTATGAGTACAAACTCCCTCCCACTGTTTCATATAAATTCCCCCTTGAGTCTTTTTTCCCCACCAGAAGTCTCTTTGAGACTTTTCCATTTGATGAATAATACTATCAAGGATCTTAAAACAATTCATATGATAAACAAAAGAAGACTTTAGAACACTTTGGACCATGACAGACCTACCTGCTTGGTTAAAATGTTTACCTTTCCAATTAGCCACATTATTATCAAAGTGGTTAGCTAAGAAAGCAAAAGGTTCAGTCTTGTTTCTGTTAATGAAAAGAGGTAAACCTAAATATTTATCATTTAGGTCAATCTTCTTAACATTAATTGTTCTAATAAGAGAGAGACATTTATCAGGATGAACTTTTTTGCTAAAAAAGCATCCAGATTTATCAAAGTTTATCATTTGTCTAGAGATTGAACTAAAAACATTGATTGCCTCAACTAAATTTTGTGCTTCGTAGTGAGTTTCCTTAGTGAACAACAAACAGTCATCAACAAATAACAGGTGAGATACACTAGGTGCCTCACCTGTAACTCTAACACCATGAATCCAATGCTTCCTCTCACAGTACATAAGGTATCTGGAGAAAGATTCCATGCACATAATAAAAAGGTATGGAGACAAGGGATCACCTTGCCTCATACCCCTAGTTAGTCTATAAACATTACATGGTGATCCATTCAAAAGAATTGAGATACTAGTAGTACTAACACATTGGAAAATCAGTTCACACTAATGGTTTGAGAACCCAAAACATTTTAGAACATCCATCATAAAGGACCACTCAATCCTATCAAAGGCCTTAGACATGTCAAGTTTAAGGCCCATGATTCCACTTTTAGCTTTTGTCCTTTTCATAGTATGAACAATTTCATGGGAAATTACAACATTGTCATGAATGTTCCTACCGGGCACATAAGCTGCCTGAAAAGGTGAATTGATTTTTCTAAGTAGTAGTTTCATTCTTTAAAATACGAGGGTACCCAAATACACCACAATCTTTAATTTATCAACCTATAAGTCCTCTTACCGAAAGTGATTGTCTATTGACAAAGTCGAGACAATACAACAAATCGGTATTCACACTTTCTATGATCATCTATGGATACTAGATCGAGACAATATAACAACCAAAGTGTGATTACTTGATAATAGGTTCGGACTTAACCAAACTCTATAGGATCACTATCAAGTAAAGTGGGGTTAACGTTTGTGTAATTTACTTTAAATTATAATAACAATAATTATAATTGCGGAAAGGAAAGGTAAATGACAACAGGATTTTGTTAACGAGGAAACCACAAATGCAGAAAAACCCCTGGACCTAGTCCAGAATTGAATACTCTCAGAATTAAGTCGTTATACAAAATCTAAACCAACTTCGTATAGTTGAGACCAAGCAACTAACCCTAGTTCACTTAGTTTCTTCAGTATCCATGCGCTTCCGACATTCAATAAGTGCACGCACTGGAACAATTCCTTTGGATCGTATCCCAAACAGTATAGGAACAACAAATATGTTTGGTAACAACTCTCTTGATTCTTTCCAGATAAAGATATCTCAAGTCATATGCAAAGGCTCTTACGTTTAAACTAATAAACTCATTTTCCTGGTTAGATCAATCCAATCTCTATTACCTAAATAATAAGATTCGGATTTGTAACAATCAAAATAGATCTCAAGAGAACTATTAGGTGTTACCGATCTCACCCAACTAATCAATCGAATAAATCTGATTCTAGTTGGATCCCAACCGATCAAGGTTTGTGCTACACAAAGATATGAGAAACCAATAAGAAATCTTCTTCGTCTTCAAATCTTCTTTAATCTTCAATTAAACCTGCACAACACCACTTGAATCTCTTGTGATCAATCATGCACAGAACGGAGTCTGTTAACAATGGATTATCACAAGATGTTTGTAGTTCTATAAACAGTTCTAAAGATCCCGTCGACACTTCGATCTAGTTTGAGTGAATCTTATATCAGAAGAGAAGATTCTCAAGAATAAACAAACTAGGTGCAATCAAAGTTCAACAACCGTTAGTCAATCAAATCAATCGAAAACTAATAAACTGCAATTATCTAGTTTCCCACCAACGGTACGCGTAAAGCTTCTTGATCAGAAACAACAAGAAGATGAAGTTTTCCTGGCTCTTAGGATTATTTTCTCGAAATACAAACTTAAGTATTTATAGACCAATGATGTTTGGACACCAAGGAATTTCCAAAACCGAAAGTATTTTCAAGATATGCAATAAATGCCCAATCGGTTTTCATAATTCCAGGAAATGCTTTGTCCAATATTTTACGAAATCTCTCAATAGAAAATCTTCAATTAGTAAATACACATTATTAATTTTTATTCTCTAGAGATATGCATTTAATTGCTGGTAATTAAAGCATATAAAACTAACAACCTTAATTAAAAGATTCTTAATTTATTTCAGACCGGGATCTCCTTGAGTAATTAAGTAATATATTTGAACAATAAAAGATAAGAGTTATTGTTCGTGTTCAAAGTATGTTGACATCTTTTCTTTGTAAATCATCTTTCATATTTACAATCTTGGAATCGATTACACCACACTTCCAAACAAGTTTAGAATTGGTTCATCTGTATTCTAAGACAACTATGTGATTGATCAAATATCAAATCACATTCATGGGTTCAATCAGCTCTACCAATCACTAGGATCGGTTATACCTTAATATGGATTACTTATGATCGGACACACAGTTACCAGGACCGGTTACGTCAGTTACCAGGATATCGGTTAGTCAATTACCAGGACCGGTTACCATATACTCATGGTATTGCTTGTGATCGGTTACACAAGTCACTAGGATCGGTTACACCAATTACCAGGACCTATTACACCAATTACTAGGACCGGTTACACCAAACAAGGATCGATTAAACAACTCTTTTGTGATCGGTCACACCAATTACTAGGATCGGTCACACCAATTACAAATATCGATCATACCATCTCACGTGATTACTTAGGATCGGTTACACTAATTAATAAAAACTAGTCATACCAAATCAGAAGTCAGGCATTGTGATTAGTTATACCAAGATACAAAACAAGTTATGATCGGTTCTACTAACTCACACATATTGGTAATCCAAAGATATGCAATGAATACCAATACCAATAAGCCTAGCGATTTCCCTTTCGATTCATAAAACAAGTTCATGAATGTACTTCCTTTAAACAAATGTAAACATTGTTTCCTAGGATGAAATATTCACATTACCCATACACATAATTACAATAGCATTCATACGATTATGTCGATGTCATATCTATGAAGTTCAAAAGATATACTTCGTAGCCTAATTTCTTAATACTATGATCATATGATCATGTCTCACTACTAGAGTAAAATATTCATTTACAGCTTCGCAGTTATGTTTTCAATATAGCACGACTTGAAAGATACGTTAGGAATGAAACAGTTCAAGTCAATATTACTAACCTCAAGAGGAAGGATGATGTCGTCGTTGTAGCTCGTTACTTCTTCACGTTCTTCATGTCTTCGAGTAATACTTGTATGTCTCATATTCCTAGACTTTCTAGTCTAACCTATACGAAGTTGTCTCTAGTACATAATCAAGCGACTCTTAGATGAGTTTTGATTCACTAAAATATGACAACCAAACTTGACATACCAATGCTTGGTGGGTTCAACCGAGCTATACTCTAACAATTATGTTGACTATCAGTTTTGAAATTATTTTATAATTTGTATTACACAGAGAAATTGGTCTAAAATCAACAGGGGATGGAGGGTTTTTTTTTTTTGGGATTAAAGATAATAAGGTGTAATTCATTTCCTTCAAAATATGTTTGTTTTCAAAGAAATCTTTAGCAGAGTTCCAGACATCTTGTTCAAGAATGTCTAGGTTTTCTTTATAAAACCCTGGAGGAAAACCATCCCGGCCTGGTGCAGTCCAGGATTTCATTTGTTTAATAGTATCTCTAATTTCATCAAGAGTAATTGGTCTCAACAACATATCATTATCCTCAGCTGTAATACAGGGAGATATGCAGTTCAGAAATTCTCTATTCTGTAAGGGTTTGGTAGTCGTACCAATGTTACTGAAGTGATTGACCGATAAATCCTCTAGTTGTTGTCTGTCATTAGACCATTGGCCATTACTCAGTTGTAAGGATTCTATGTGATTGAAGTGTCTTTTCCTGTCCATTCAAGTATGATAAAAACTTGTATTTCTATCATAACTTATAATGTAATCAGTTATAGACTTTTGTGCATAGAAATCCTCTTGTACTTTCTGCTAGTGTTCAAGATCCAGTTCAACTTGTTTGATTGCATCCATATTCTGAATAAGTGGAGGTTGATTATTCAGATTATGGAGCTGTTCATTAAGTTGTCGAACTTTGTGATCTATGTTACCAAAATGAGAAATATTCCATAATTTTAGTTCATATTTCACATTGCGAAGCCTATTAGTCATTTGATAAGCATTAGATCCTCTAACATTTGAATTATAGGCTTTCCTAATCAGATCTTTACATGTTGGGTCATTACTCCAACATTTAAAGTATCTATAGGGTTTAAAACTATTTTGAGACTGTGGGTTAGTCACCAAAATAATTGGTATGTGGTCAGAACCAATATAATCTATGTAGAAAACCTTGGCATTCCCATAGTGGTTAAACCATAAACCATTACCCATAACTCTATCAAGTCTAGCTCTTATGATATTATCATCAGATTATCTGTTAGACCATGTAAAAGGTGTACCAGAGAAACCCAAATCACTTAAGTCTGAGCTAGTTAAAGAATCTTGAATAAAAGGAAACTCATAAGTACTAGGCCTGGTATTGGTTGATCTTTCATGAGTGTGCAATGTAATATTTAAGTCACCCATGAGGATCCAAGGCTGATTAATCCTATTACCAATTTCGTTAATGTAATTCCACTAGTCCTTCCTTTCGTTATAGTATATGGAACCATAGAGAAAGGTGACAAGGAATTCAGGCCTACTAGCATCATAGGAGATTAATACATTTATCATTTTATTATTTGTCTGTACCAAGTCACATTGGAAGCCACTATTCCATAACAGTGCTATACCTCCGGAGAGGCCAGCAGAAAAGTGGCACCATGCATTTGGATAATTGAACCTCCTAAGATACTGGTACATTTTAGATTCTATGTTTTTAGTTTCACACAGAAAAATCACATCTGGGTTTTGAGATCTAATTAATTTCCATAAAGCATTCCTGGTATTAGGGTTGTCGAAACACTGACAGTTCCACAACAAAATTCTCATAGTCAAAGTATGAGGATGATCTAGATAAAGCTTGGTGTTTTTACCAAGAATGTTGTTATGTAAATTTAGTAAAACACAATGATTACATAAAATGATTACACATGACCAACACCAGAAGACTCAAAAATAGGATCTACTACAAGAACAGAGTAAGAGACAAAATTAGAGCTAAGAAATTGGGATTCACTGAGGGATTGTGGCAAATTAATACAATCAGTTATGCAATTAAGACTAGCAATAATCAATCTAAAGGGGAAACTATTGATTATAATTGAAAAATCAAAAACCCTAAAATGGAAATTTGTACACCTAAAAGTATTAAATTCAAACAAAAAATTAAATATGATTAATAGACCAGAGTACCTAATAATTTTGAAATAGAAGAGGGTTTTGATAAAAACCTGATTTGCAATACTTGAGCTTGATTCAATAGCAGAGAGATGATGCAGCATGTTGTTCGGTTCCCTGATTCCATTCTCAACGTCCTCCATGTTCGAATCATAACCTCCATGGCCAGTATTCTCATTCTCCGATTGACCACCGCTACCATTGACAACCATCTGTGAAATCTCTCTGAAATTTGGATTAGGGTTTTGGGAATTCATATTTATAAGGACGTAGTTATCTTCTAAACCTGAGCCTCGTCTCCTTTTATTCTTCCTTGGGTCTAACTTATCTTCATCAGGCCCATCTAGCTTATTATGGTCCGAACTTTCCAGCCTGTTCACTCCTATCATAGCACTTGATTTATTCTGCATTTCTTCCACCATGTGAGCATGCTTAGCATAATATTCTGCAAATGCAGAATCTGTCATACCAAAGATGAAAATGTTCCATGCTCTTTCTTCACACATCTCTTAGTTATGATCAATAACAAAACACTCCGTGCATATTTTCCTGGGTTGTTTTTCAAAGTGGTACCTAATCCAAAATTTTTGCTTGGCTTCGTTGAGTAACCAATTGCCTCTTTTTAATGGTTTACTGAGATCCACTTCTACTTTGGAAGACACCACTCTACCTCGTTTAGTATATCCTTTGCTCCATTCTTTAACTATCTTCCTTCCAATGTCCTGGCATAATTTATCCAGGATGCCATCTTTAACATGTTCCAGAGCAAGACCTTTGAACATGACATAGAACACTTGATGGGTGAATTCATATTCTTCAAGCGGAATGGAGTTATTATAAATCTTCAGTACCACCAGATGTTCATGGATAATCCATGACACTTTTGCTAAAACATCGTTCATGTCATCCACTGTTTTAAACTTGAAAACAAAAAGGTTTCTTCCCATAGTGTTGATTTCAACCCTTCGATGCCTTCTCCAGATGATATTCACATCTCTTTGCACCTTATCAAACTCAATATCATCTTTAGAGATGATCTTCCCAATCAAACTGTTTGACCATTTGTTAGCAGTAGCAGCTATCTCTTCTACAGTGATTAAACCTCCTCTAGTACGATCAGCTTGAGCTTGACCTAGCTCTTGAAAACGCCTTGTAAGAGATCCATTTGAAGCCTAGAAGTTTGAGACATTTTTGATAGTAAGATTGCACAACACTTTTCTCGAAGATGAAGATTTTGTTTTGTATATGTAATATTGTTCATAAGGCAGGGTATTATAAAGTGGATTACATTTAGGGTTTGGTTGACTATTTCCTGTATTGGCTGAAAAGTTTCCATACTTCAGAATATTTGTTATGATTTTCAAGTAATGCAGTTCAAGAAAATCCGTAAGAATATTAGACTTTATCTTAGGAAAGTGAAATTCAAAATTTTGAACAACCCAGAATTGCGCTTATGTAATTCTATCTTTTCCAAGATTGCCCTTAGTTTTATGGGTATTGAACATTTGAAGATATTGTTTATGGTGGGGAGATTGATGATAAAGTTGATTTACAGATTCAATGGTAGTGAAACATACTGTTTCATGGATCACACAGAGAGAAATCAGAACTGAGAATACCACTGCTGAGAGTGATTAATAGAGTTGAACATGTCCATATCTTAGATATGGAGAACACCAATGTTCTTAACGAGTAAAAGTGAAACCAAACTACACCACTGCTCCCTTTGAAGACCACAACTGGTACACTACTGAGATCAACAAAAGTATACAAATCAAACATATTAGTTTTCCATTAAAGATAAGATACATTGAAAGAGGAATTTGTGAAAGATAAGAAGATTGAATTTAAAACAAAGAAAAACTATTACAAAATGATGATTAAAAACCAGTAAACTAGTGACATAATCAATCACAAACAATCTACACAATGATTATCTTAAACATAATAAATCAGAAGATGCAAAGAAATCCAAAAAGGTCGGAATTTTTTTTTTTACCGATTTAGCCAAATTGGTCAACTCAGATTCGCCCGACTCTAGAGCCAAAAAATCATCTTAACTTCTTTAACGAACTTACCTTTACGACAAAAAATAAACACATTTCATCTACCAACAATAGTCAAGAGGAGACTACTTCTTGATTAGAATTGTAACCATTGATAATCACCTCAAGGTCCTCAACGTGCATTCCCAATTTAACGTGGAATAAAATAGAGATTCTAATATTCCCACTTGACTATTTAATTATAAGTGACCCGTTTGTGATTGAACATGTGACAAGGTTAGGAGGCAGTTTTGCCAACTGTATGCCGGGTAAACCTATAGAACCTAAAAAAATATTGCTAATAAAATAATGCCAAATGCATACATAGAGTAATAAACAACTAATTTTTTTTATTTATTTTTTAGCATAAACAACTAATTTGTCATGGGGAGTTTCTGAGAGCCCCAGTGCATAGATGAAGTAGAGGTGCAATATAATTCGGAACCTCAAAACTTTAGAACTGATCACTGGTCGATTCAGATCTCGGTGGTAGTTACAAATTTAGCGAAAAACCTTGACTTTTATGTGGCATAAATTGGACCACTTGTTTTACTTCAGACTTGAGAATTAATAGGCCCTCTATGTCTGAGGGCTTTGATTACAAATAACTCCTAACAATAAAATGATTTGACGAAAGAAAAATTGCACTAACTCATATGTGAACTATCTAATCTCCGTAGCATTAGACTATCTCCAACCAGAAATTTGTACCCTTATATAAGGGAAATACCATCTCCTAAGAACTTGGTAATTCTCATGAACCCTATTTCCTTATCCCATATATAAGGAATTTGATTAAGGAATATATGGGAATAAGGGAATGACACAAAATGTTCACCTGTAGGTAAATAATACGTCGATAGGGGACTAAAATAACGATCGGTAAACATTTCACCAATTAGTTTTTCATCAAGACATTCATTTCACCTATAGGCATTCATTTTAACGATCAGTGTACATTTTAATGTTTCGTTATTTCCGATTCTACCGGGCTTTTCAGTTATCTTTCTTTCGCGTTATTTCAGCTGTTGATTTCATCTGGCACTCATAGAAAACCTCTTCTTCTTGAGCTTAAAAGTTCTTCCTGAGTTTGAAAGTTGAAGTAAAAGTGGGTAGGATGCACACTATATATAATCTATCTCCAAACAATTAAAGGAAACGAAAACAAAGTTTCAATTGAAAAGAAGATAAAATCCGAGTTTTAAGAGAAATACAGGAAGCAAACCAAAGTTGAAGTTTCAATCTGACGATGGAAAGCAAAATTTCATTTCCATTAAGTACAATTGCAGTTAGACACTACAAAAACAAAAACAAAACAAACAACAACAACGTTACAAACAAAAAACGACACCAACTTATTAAATATGTTATAAGTGGGTTTTGTTCTTGGTATATAGTTTACTGGTCGAGAGATTGTTTTGTGGTCGTGAAACTGTTTTAGGGTCGGTAAACTCCGATCGATGACATGGTCTTCCCTTGTTGCTTTACACGTCAAAAAGATTCGCTGCCACCTCGGATTTTAAGAGAATTCTCCCCTCCCTCATTGGAGATGGTCTTAGGGGAGGATTGTTGGACCAGGGAACAACTTACATTCCCATTTTGCATGTAGTGCACATCGGAGATAAGAGCATATGGGGTAGGATACGATGATATGGTCAGAACGTTATTATCGTGACATCATTTTTTCTATAAAACCCAAATGACGACAAATTTGAAGCTAATTTATCGGTGACATGTTCCTCCTATAAAGCTCTACACTCCAACCAAAAATAAGCGCATTATGAGGAGTATAAGATTACCATCTGCCATTTTAAATATCAACCGTTGAAAATTAATGATTAGAATTAAAATTTCTGAATGGTTAAGTTTCGTATTTTGGAATACTCTCATTTTTGGTAGGAATATAGAGCTTTATAAGAGGAACATGATACCAAAAAATTAGCTTAAATTCATCACGGTTTGGATTTCATTGAAAAAATGGCATCACCATATCACGGTAATGTCATTCTAACCATGTCGTTGGATCCTTCCCTTTCTAATATAAAATGTAAATTTTATTTTTTCATGACGTAAGATTTTAGATTCACATTTAAACAATCATCTCCCGTGGTAGGCCCTACAAAGTACGGGGACATCCAATTAGATATAAAGGTTTTAATTTTTTTTAATAACTAGACTTCATCTCTTTGTCGAATATTTTATTATTTTTTATTTTTAATAATTATTTAAAGTAAAATTACATGGTTGAGATTTTTCACATAATAGGGAAAGGAAACAATTCCATGGTAAGTGTATTCCATAGAATCACACTTTCCACGGAATCAGAGGTAAGGAAATATTTTCCATGGAATTAAATTTAAAACATACTTTAGACCACGTTTTTTTTATAATTCAATGGAAATAGATTTTTGATCAAACGACGGGAAACACGTTATTTCTATTAAAGATGGCTAATTTCATGGAATTAACTTCTATCAAACACAACATAAGATATTTTAAGGGTTAAATCCTACACCACTGGAGATAGTTTATTAGCTATGAAATTTTATATTTGCTACATGTGCAAACTTTCCTAAATAAATGTCTTAATAGGACTTCTATGCAGGATTTTTTACACCCCCTGTTGGAGATGCTCTAACAGTCTCACATTGACCACTTCCTGAGCCCAGATCCATCCATAATACATGTTGAAGGGGCCATTTTATTCATTGCTAATTGGTTTTGAATTTGATGCACACATCGTGGCATGAAGTAAGAATGAGAGCAAGCCCGCAGAGCCACCCGTCTATTCATAGAAAACTCAAAAAGTCTTACATGTAAAGGGGGCATAATGGAGATAATAGTCCCACATTGACCAGTTCTTCATCCACAATATACGTTGAAGGACCACTTCGTTCATCGTTAATTGGTTTTGAGTTGGATGTCCATTGCTAGTAATATATATGGGCAAAGAGCAATATAACTCGAAAAGAGTTGAGAAAGGGTAGAGGTGAGAGGAAGTCCACGATGGAGATGACTCAAAGCCCTACACATGGACATGGTATAATGGAGATAATAGTCCCACACTAACCAGCTCCTAAACCTAGATCCATGATACAAATTAGCTGAAGGGGCCACTCAACTCATTTCCAATTGATTTTAAGTTGGATGTCCACTGCTAATGTGTATATATATATATATATATAACAATATGACTCGAAAAGAGTTGAGAATGTGTAAGGTGAAAGCAAACAGAAAATGTAGTATGTATTGCATTTGAAAAACTAGTCGACAACTATGGTATATTAGCTGGCGACAATCAATTGGACGCATGACCATCTAATAACCTTTCTGGTTATTCCACTATTGTGAAAATCAGATTTGTTTATCCACGTTGCTTGTGAAAATATGATATTTGAATATCTCGACTGGAATTGTCTTAATGAGATACCATAAATATATTTACTTTGTACCAGCATTTTAAAAACACGCATTTTCTTGACCGTTTTGACGATTGTTAATGAGATATCACATCTGTACTAAATAGATGATTGATGACATTTTTTTGACAGTTGTGATGTTATAACTAAGGGGGAGATCCTTTCATATGGTAGATTTCATATTATCTCACAATTTTGACGATTTTTTTCTTATAAAAACCAAACGACAACAAATTTGAAGCTAGTTTTTCGGTTATATGTTTTTATTATTATCTCTACATTTCTACTAAAAATGAACATAATCAGAAACGTATACATCATGGTTTACCACTTTGAAAATTGACCGCTGAAAATTAACCGTCAAAGTTAAAGTTGGTGGACGGTGAGGTTTATAATCTCATAATGCTCTAATTTTTGCTAGGAATGTATATTTTTGTAAGAGGATCATATCACTAAAAATCTACCTTCAAATTCATTGTTGTAGTTATATTATAAAATTATGTATTTATGAGACTACCGTGTGTATGGATGCATTCCCTTAATTAATGGGGTATAACTATTATTTTTTAAAGAATGACTTGGTTAAACCCACTGGTGTTGGTATGTCAAGTCAGTTGTCAAATATAGTTGTCAAAAAGTATTCTTGATATGGTTTAGTAAAGTCAGTTTCAAACTAAATAGGGCTTGGGTAGTAGAGTAAAGAATCAAATTTATCCTTGAAGATCGAAGACTACACAAAAATATCTATTGATTAAATGACGAGGATACCAAGTACATCACAATCTTTTCGTATCAACCTACTTTTAGAGCATTACTTGGTCGAACTCGCAAGTTTTGGTATCTCAAGCTTGTTGTCAATGTTAGTTGAACAAAACTATATTTAATATATTAAAGTGAAATCTCAGACTAGGATTAGAGTATGGTAGTTGAGTATCAGACATCACTGAATAACTGTTGAAGATTGAACACTGAAGAACAAACGAAGACATTTGGAGAACTTCATCGACAAAGAAGTATGTGAAGACTAAACCATCCTATTTACTCACGGCATTTACTATTTTATTTTATGAGAATCTGGTAGATTGAATGTTTCAGAAAAGAAATTCCGAGTCAAGCTTATCTTTGATATATCTCTCGAAATATGATTCAAGCATTGGATGTCATAGATCCTTAACAATCTTGGTTGAAAACAATTTATTATTCATGAACTTTTTTTATTTGAAGTTGATCATTTGGAAATTACGCAAGCAATGATATTTATTATTTATGGCCGTTGGAAATGTTTCGAATGTTTGAAGAGAATTTTCAGAACTTACTGAATTCTGGACATAGGATAGGTATGCATACCCAGTATGCGTACCTTAGTGATATGGGTTATGGAATTAGGACATGTACACATACTCAGTACGCGTACCCCATGGTTCTGAGTTTGTGAATGAGGGGAAGGTACGCATACCCAGTTATACCCCTTGGATCTGAGTTTGCGAATGGCTAAGGGTACACATACCTGGTACGCGTACCCCAATAGCCTGAGTTCGCGGACTGCCCATAACTATGAAAACCCGGTATGCGTACCTACCCAGTTCTGAATTAAGCAGATGCTCATAAACTATTTTTTACAAATATGTTTAAAATTGCTAAAATTCTCATAAACACTTCTATGACAACTTTGTTTACTAAATCACTCTGGGTTTGTAAATCATGGTTTAAGTCTTGAGTGTTAATAAACACCACTTGTGCTTGAAAGTCCAAAAAGCATACTTGTCAACATGATTATCATTGTACACGGTTCCATAACCCTGAACCATAATGTATATTCTTCTGTGTAATTTTAAGGCGGACTTCTCACATGCTTACATGAATTCCTAAAAAGAATTTAATCTAAACTGAGAAAGTGTTTACTTGGATATCAAGTTATCTTAGATTACCTAGGGCCATGAAAATTTATAAATAGATAGACTCATGTAACAAGATTTCTTAATCTCTGGCACTTATGTGTCCTAATTGCTTAATAGAGTCGTCCTCTATAACCTATGTTCTTCGTAAACTGTATTCTAGGTTACGACTAGAAGACTTTACTTAGGAATTCGTGAAGCCCAGTCATACTATCTTTTACCTGATAATTCGTGTACTCAGACATTATTCTTATTGATCTTTGAGGTTCTAGTAATCTCAGATCAGGAACGATATATATAGAAATCACAAAGTTCTCTTCGTCTCAGACTTTGTGATTCCTCAAGATAGATATCTAAACTCATATTTTATTTTTTTGGATTGTTCTTAAGAGGTGGTTAGTAATCCAGGCTTCTCAATTAACCGAGTGTAAGTGTTCCAGATTCGTGAGGTCAGGTGGAATTTGTCTATTGCAAACAGATTTCCAAACTATATTAAAAAATCAAAGGGAAATAAAATAGGCTTAGTTGTTAGAGGAAGATTGGTATCAAAAGCTTTCACTTAGTTTGAAGCGACTCTTAGGATGTAAAGGACGTCAGCTAAGGAAATCAATTTCGTAGAGCGTTACGAGGTTCAAGATACGTAAGAAGCACTGAATTTATAGGAGGGTTAATTCAGTCACGATTACATTCCATTCTGAAGTCTGATAGTAGGCTAGTGTCTGTAGTGGCTTAATACAGTTTGGTGTCCAAAACTGGATGAGATCCCATGGTTTTTCTGCAGGTGCAGCTTTTCTCGTTAACAAATTTCTAGTGTCTTGCGTTTTTTCCTTTTTCGCAGTATATATATATATATATATATATATATATATATATATATATGTATTTTTTTGTAGTAGGAATAAAACAAGTAGTACGTAATCAATCTAGATAGTTTAAGTCCTTATTAATTGAAATAAAAAACTAGACTCGCTCTTGTTAAATTCGTATCTTGAAAGATAGATTACAAGTTTCATACTTGTTGATTAGAATTCAGATCCCCCTGATTTGGATACGACTAGATTGATCTTAGATATTGATTTATGAGATAGTCCAAGAACTCTTCTATGCTATCAGGTTCACAAACTTTTGAGTTTAGATATATTGATTGTGGAAGAAAAAATAAAAACTTTACATGCATATTGTTCAAGGATCTTTGTTTAGATCTACTTGCAATTGTATTGGTTTTGTTCAAACAGGTTTCCAGACAAAAAAGTTGGTGGTGTAGTTATTACTCTATAGACACACCTTGTGTAATCTTACAGAAACAGTAACTGCCAAAAGATTACTTCAACAAGATGTTAACTTGGTATGTAGTTATATGTTCGAAACTAAACTAACAATGGGTTTGTATACCAAGTTGATTAACGTACATGTATATTTAATCAATTATAACACAAGACATAAGATTTTGTTAACTATGAAAATTGCAAGGTAGAAAAACCCCGGGACCTAGTCTAGTTTGGAATACTCTCAGAATTAAGCCGTTATAAAAATTGAATATCACAAATTTGTATAATTGAGACCAAGTAAACTACTCCAAGTTACTCAGTTTCTTCAGTATCCTTACACCTACAACCAATCTGGTATATGCACGAGAATCCAAGATATAGTCCACTATCTCAAGTTTCTTCACCTGTTGTGAAGACTTCTGCTATCGTAATTTCATTAGATCGTAACATGAAACAGTAAAAGGACTAACCTTTTTCAGTAACCACATCATTGTGTACCTCCTAAACCCGGAATGGGCAGAGATAAAATTAGTGCAAATGATCTTCCGTTTATTCAATATAAACTCCTTTGGTCAAAGACCAATACCAAGACAAAGACTATAGAAATAATCTATCTCAGTCACCAAACTCTAGTCAAGCAATTCCAAGAGGAAATACAACTAAACAATTTACCTGATCTTTCCACAAGTATGATGCTTATCGAAATAAACTTCTTGTTAGATCCCAGAGAATAAAGTATGCAAGAAGTATCACAAAGATCAAAATACCAAAAAGAAAATATTATAATCTTCAATCTTCAAAGTATCACCTACACAAACATCTTGATCTCTACTACTGATCGATCAAACACAAAAAGAGCCTGTTAATGTTGGATGATCACTAGTTTTGTCTTTAGATCTAGAATCAAATAAACCGGAAATAGTCAATCCCCAAAAAAACTTGAGTGGCCTTATATCAAAAGACAAGGAACATTGAGTAATCAAGTTTGATCCATGAAGGATAACTATACCGTTAGTCAATCAAATCAACAATCGAAAACTAAAATAATGACACGATTTAGTTTCCCACCAACGATACTACTAAAAGATTCTTGATCCAAAGAAGAATTTAGAAAAAGACAATACAAGAGGTTCCATCTAATTAGATTACTCTCATTTGTGGACGAGTTGGCTTCCCACATAAATGGTTAAACAGTGTGTCAACGGATGAATTTGTAAGAATATAAGCTCCAATATTTATAGTGATATGACCAAAGTTTGCTTGGACAACAAGGAATTACCAATCCGAAAATCCTTATGATATGCAATAAATTTATATTTTTGGTTTTCACAAATTCCAACTACAATCCAACCAGTATCACTCTTAATTGACAATTAATATTAGCTAGCACACATTCATATACTTTATTAATACAATAACTAGAGATATGCAAATCTATGGGATATGGTAAACACATAAATTCGATATCTAAAAAGATATAAAATATTTTGATTTCAAAATCTTGCCTTGAGAATCAAGGGAAATACTTGAACATTAAGTAATAAGAGTTTAGCACATATCCAAATCACTATGTCGACATGATGTGGACATCCAAGTTCAGTCTGTCTACATTTCTGTCTTTGTACAAACCCGTAGATTACCAAACAAATAAAAAATGCTACTACATATTAAATTTTAAACAAGATTAGTTAGGGATAGGTCCTGCAACTGGGATTGGTCCTTGCCACATGGGATCGGTCCTTACCAAAGATCGATGCTTGGATCGGTCATCAACTCTCTTTCAACTAAGAAAAGGAATTTTGCAAGTTTACTTCCTTAAATTATGTTTATGATATTCCCTATTATATAATACCAAGGATTGAATCCATCCGGAAGTTCAAACTCAAACAGTAACAAGTTACAAAATTAGTGTACCATCGACTTGCAAATCCTATAAATAAACTACACTTCGTAACTCTATATTCCCAAGTTGTATGAAACAACTAGTATATCTTTCCTTGATACTTTGATCATAGTATAATGACCAAGTCACCGATACTAGAGACAAGTAAACAAACTATACTTCGTATACAAATGGAATAAGTCAAGTCTGTAGTTACTAACCTTGGTCTGAAGGATGATGTGTTTGTTAATGTTGATACGTCTTTAGATTCTTCATGAGTAACAAGAGCGAGTCTTAACATTCCTATGTTCCTAGTCTAACCTAATGAAGTTGACTCTACTAATCAAATAAAGCAGCTTCAGTTTTGAAACTAAAATATGACAATCAAATTTGACATACCAACACTTGGTGGTTTAACCGAGCAGTGCTCTAGCAATATCCCTCTTTGTCATTTGTAGTTACAACACTCTTTACATATGGAGAATGCAAGAAGTAAATATTACATTACATAACAATGTCTTAACTCTATCTTCATACGCTTGATTCCAAGTTTAAACAACACAAGGTCCTGCAAATATTCAAAAACAAATATCGTTGTTAAAACATTTGAATAAAAAAAACTTTACTCCCTTAAAGGTGAGCTAGGCATATTCTATCCGAACATAATTGCTATTCAATTTTGTAGTATGTAATACTACCACCCAGCATGATATATTTCTCCCTTCAACCTTTGATCAATGTTTTACTCTATTATGTTTATATATATACTTTTCAGCACATATATCCTTTCTCAAGTGATTGTAAATTACCTTATACTCCATATATTTCTCAAGTGATTGTAAATTACCTTATACTCCATATATTTCTCCCTTCTCCTAAAGACAAACTAGTTTCGCATCAAGATCCAATTATACAAATAATTGTACCTATTCTGTTAGCAAAAACTAAGATTAGAATTAACTTAGTTTTCTTATCAGGAAAGAAATTAACTAGAGTAATCGTTCCCTAACTTCTATAATCCAAACTAGGATCAAAATTGATCTAGTTACTTATCAGAAAAGCAATTATTAGAAATAATTATACCTTCAATTTCCACAGCCACACTCCCTAAAAAGATATATCATTAAGCGCAAGTTCAACTCTCAACCTGTATATGTTATGCCCTGCAAAACAAAAGAATAACACAAAAACGACCTTTACCCGAGAAAGGTTACATGTTCTTAGCCATCAAATGCCACAAGAGAAAGAATAAAACCGAAACTACTCGTATATATATACCGAATATACAACTTATAGAACATAAATTAATACTAGTATATTTGACTCACATATAAGTCAAATCACCATCATATTATTATGATTTTTGATATAGCAACCCAAAAGATTAGATAAGAAATCTTATTACAAAAAAAAAAGTCACAAAATCATAAAAAAAAAAAAATCCCATATGAGAACGAGACCTAGTAAATGAAAACCGGAGTTTTTCTCATATAATATGAAAGAAAAGCAAAGATACATGTTAATCGAAACAAGTTGCATAATCATAATCATCAAAAGAATGACACATAGTTTATAAAATAAAGCTTATCATTAAATTTATATATTGATGGTTCCAAATAGACCTTATACAAATATTGATATTAATCAACAGTTGATTAGTCATTTCCTACAAAAGATTAAACAAGAAAATTCTTCTTAATCTTTGGACGTACTATGGTTTTTCACTGATGTTTCTTCAGTATTCAAACTTTTGAAGCAAGTCTCAAGAAACTTGTCAACAACCATCTCTTGTTTTTCAAGTTTCTAAACTTGTTCTTTCATAAGTTCAAGATACGCAGCAGTCTCCTCAATTCAATATTTGGAAACTAAGATAACAATATGATTTAGTTTCCCATCAATGGCACTACTAAAAGTTTCTTGATCCCAAAGAAGACTTTAAATGAAGGAAACACAAAGGATTTTTCCTAATTATATTACTCTCCCTTATCAATGAGTTTGCTTCTCACACAAACGGTTAGGAAATGTGTCAAGGGATGAGTTTATAGAAATACAAGCTTCTTTATTTATAGTGTTATGGCCAAGGCTTGTTTGGACAATAAGAAATTACCAAATCCGAAAATCCTTGAGATATGCAATAAATGTATATTTTAGGTTTTGAAAAATTTCATTTTTAATCCAACCAATATACTGAAATCACTCTTAGTTAACAACTAATATTACCTAGTATACATTCATATACTTTAATAATACAGTAACTAAAGATATGCAAAGCTATGGGATATGTTAAACACCCAAATTTAATATCTAAAAAGATGTATAATATTTCTTTTTCGGAATCTCGCTTTAACAACCAAGGAAAATACTTGAACTTTAAAAGATAAGAGTTTTGCACATGTTCAAATGATTATGTCTACATTATATGAACATCCAAGTTCAATATGCATCTCGATATTTGTACAAACACGAAGATTATCGAACATATCGAAGATACTAATACAGATTAAATTCTAAACATGATCGGTTAGGGATCGGTCCTGCACCTGAGATTGGTCCTGGGATGGGTCCTTGCCACAAGGGATCGTTCTTGGGATGATCCTATAAAGGGATTGGTCCTAAACTCTGTTTAGACTACGAAACGAAATTTCGCAAGTCTACTTCCTTGAATTATGTTTATGATATTCCTTCATATATAATCCCAAGGATTGAATTCATTCCGGAAGTTCAAATTCACTAAATATTAACAAGTTACCAATTAGTGTAATTAATATCAACTTATGAACCCTTTAGATAAACTATACTTCATAGCTCTATATACCCAAATTGTATAAAACAACTAGTATATCTTTCCTTGATACTTTGTTCATAGTATAATAACCAAGTCACCGATACCACAAACAAGTAACCAAATTAGACTTTTTTTTTTTTTTTTTTTTTTTTATAAAATAAATATCGACTTGAAAGAACAAAGTTTTTTTTGGAACAACTCAAGTACGTAATTACTAACCTCGATATGAAGGATGATGTGTTCATTGATGCCGATACATCTTCAGGTTCTTCATGAGTAAAAAAAAGCGAGTCTCAACATTCATATGTTCCTAGTCTAACCTAAGGAAGTTGACTCTTATGACGAACTGAAAAATTATGCATGTGGCGCCCAGCCTCGCAGGCCGAAACTCCTCGACGCGCCACTTTGATGCTAGTGATCGGGCCTTTAAACTTCTTTTTGTGCCAGGCAAATGCACATCCATTTGCCTTTGAAAGTATGCTTAGCAAGCATGATGCCTTAAACTTAATTTACAAACCGTTCCAACTTACCCTTGTTCTCCGAAGGGTATAAATCCATAAAGTATAACACATATGCATTATTACACGCATCGCATGATTTTGATTCCTGTCCAGGAATAAGACATGCCTTAGACTTGCCTTGCATATTCATTGAGATGCCAATGGCTTATGCAATATCCCCTAACCTACAAATACCAACTTTGCTTACTTTCCGTGCTATGCCTAACGCGCAACTAGTGTATGCCTACGTCGAACGACTTCACAGAAAGTATGAGCATCCAAGGAATATAAAACTTACCTCATTAAGTAAGGCAACAATCATCTTTTTTTATCGCATTGTCGAGTCAGATGATATGAGTTACCATAATGTCACAATCACCTCACAATTAGATGATATGAGCGACAAAGTGCTAGACCACTAATACTGCAACTCATTGCGACTGCCTACGTACCCTCCTCCGTATCTCGAAGGGATCAAGCACTGATCGTTGTTCATCTTCATCAAGACAAGAAACTAAAGATAACTCGTGGTGCAAAGCCAAAGTCCAAGAAAATTTCTAGTTCGTATATGCCAAAGGGTCCTTTGCAAATGATGTGCAAGAATGTGCATCATTGTCGTTTCCTTTGTGTTGCACCATGGTGGTGCAATCTTAGTTCACAACGTCTCAACGATGATGCCTACACTTCATAAAGCTCACTGGAGTTATCAACACGCCACAATGATGCTTTTGCATCATTTGGGCTTTACGGGCTAAGCTATGAAGTTATTAGTGCATCTCCCCTATATGCACCTTCAACCAAATACCCCCCTATATATGTCTTATTAACATTTATACAACTAAAAGTTGGGGAACACTTTGACATGCTTGCTTCACTATTCATGCCCGCATGTATCTCTTAATAATGCGCCATGATAACAGTATTTCCACCTGATGCCCAACTCAAGTATTGCACCATGATGGTGTAATATCGCACTGGTCAGCCTCGCACTGTCGTGAATCTTTATGATGACATTTACAACGCTTAGCTAGCCTTCCACTGGCTGATGCACTATGGTGGTGCAAAAATGCTCTTGGTAGCATAATGCACCATGATGGTACAACACAGCACTTGTCCGGCCTCCAACCAGCTAATGCACCATGATGGTGCTCATTCTGTCGTGAGTCAACATGCCATTAACGTACAATATAATCTTGAAAGGAAGCTTCATCTCATGCAAATGACGCATCTTTGAACATGCTCGATGTGAAAAGTGCATGTGTTAGATTATTACACCCTTTAAAGAATTTCGCCCCGGAAATTTAAACAAAACTATTGTGAACAAGCTTCGGATTCCCAAAGTTTACGTCTCATACTGCATATTTCGGATTCCCAAACTTTCACAAGGTTGGTGCCAAGAATTTGAGACGAGTCATCAACAACCATTCTTCCACAATGCTATGTGGACCAAAATCCGTGCCAGAATAGTTGGATCCGCTGGTCTAACACCGTCCCGGAAAATTTCCCCAGGAAACTAGCCTACCGTCCCAGACGGCTTTCCGAAATGTATGCAAGTTTTCTCAAACGCAATCCTTGACAGAGCACTCAATCCTTTGGCGAGTGTGGGATGATCAAGCCCAAAAATCATAGTATTCGAATGCCAGCCAAATGTCCCAGACAGCCTCCGATGGTCAAGTGCCTAATTAAGGCATGACAAAATAACACAATACTCCGCAAAGTCTAATACTTGCCACGCAAAAGTTGTCCTACCCTTTCTACTAGCGCATAAGTTAGCCTACACTCCCAACTTATCATTTCCTTTGAAGGAAAATTTTGTAGTCTCATTAGAAAATACTCGTCGTCAAGTCCATAACGCACAATCCCTAGTGTTATCTCGGAACTTGCTCTAATGCCAATTGTGATGAACCAAAAAATTACGCATATGGCACCCACCCTCGCAGATCGAAACTCCTCGACGCGCCACTTTGATGCTAGTGATTGTTCCTTTAAACTTCTCTTCCCTGCAGGTAAATGAACGTCCATTTACGTTTGCAAGCATGACTCCTTAAACTTAGTTTACACACCATTCCAACTTACCCTTGTTCTGCAAAGGGTATAAAACCATAAAGGATAATGCTTATGCATTATTACATGCATCGCATGCTTCCAAGTCATGTCCATCCATGAAACATGCCTTATACTTGTCCACAGATCATTACAAGCCTGTTTGATCTTCCTTACTTTGCTACGCATTGCTGAAAGCATGTACTAATCTTGCTGGTGCCATGGGTGCATCATTCAGGCTCATGACATACTTGCCTTAAATTATCATTGAGATGCCAATGGCTTATACTAGATCCCCTAAACTCATACTGATTTAGCTTACTTTCCAGGCTATGCCCAATGCGCAGCTAGTGTATGCCTACGTCGAACGACTTCATAGAAAGTATGAGCATCCAAGGAATATACTACAACTTACCTCATCAAGTATGGCAACAATCATCTCTTGTATCGCATTGCCGAGCCAGATGATATGAGTTACCATAATGTCGCAATCACCTCACAATTAGATGATATGAGCGACAAACTGCTAGATCACTAATGCTTCAAATCATTACGGTTGCCTATGTACCCTCCTCCGTACCTCGAAGGGATCAAGAACCGTCCGTAGTTCATCTTCGTCAGTACAATCAACTAAAGATAACTCGTGGTGCAAAGCCAAACTCCAACCAAATGCCTAGTCCATATAGGACAAATTGTCATTTGCAAATTATGTGCAAGAATGTGTATCATTGGCCTTTCCTTCGTGCTGCACCATGGTGATGTAATTTTAGTTCAAAAAGTCGCTATAATGATGCCTAAGCATCAAAAAGCTCTCTTGAGTAAGCAACGCACCACAATGATGCTTTCGCATCATTTAGGCTTTACTGGCTAAGCTATGAAGCTATTGGTACATCTCCGCTATATGCACCTTCAACCAACTACCCATCCTTATATATGTCTCATTGATATTTCTAAAACTAGAAGTTGGTTCTTATGGAACTCTCGTTTATTCTTCCTTTCTATCTATCGAGACAAAATACGCACTCCTTGGAACAATTCCTATGATGGCAAATATTATACACCCGAGGAGAATTAAACCTAATATTTGAAAAGGTCTCGATGTTTTATTGAATGAAAATACGAAACCAACAAGCCAAGAATCAATCAATTCCGTTATATAATGAAGAAGTTATTAGTATGAAATAGTAATGCTAAAAAATGTGGCTAAATGTTGATTTCGTGGTTATGAAATAGTACACGAACTTTCATCCACAATTCACGAACTAAAACCTCAAAACGTGAATTAATGCCTATTTTAGCAAAGTATTTGATGTGTCATTTCTTAGAAAATGTGGCTTGAATCTTAAGCTCCCTGGCCTTTGTCATTAACTATAAAGAGAGATTTCATGTAGCTAAATAAACTATCCATTGGAAAATTGTATGTGTGTTGCATAGGTTTTATTTTCCACATCTTTGTTCTTCACGAACAATAGTGAGATTTTAAAGACTTAACTTGGGAATCATAAAGCACAAGTAAGCTATCTTTTTCTTTGATAGTTAAGGAACCTGTATTTAATTGATCACAATAATCTTTGTCTATTCACAGGTGATTCTCTTATGTTTTGAGGCGATTCAATAATCTTTATCATAAATCCAAGATTTGATACATAAATATATATCTGGATTATTTCCAAGTGATCTTGTGAGGAAAAATCAATCAGGTTACGGGACATGTAAGCCCTAATTATTATGAAGCATCTTTTAAAGAGAATTTATTTTCTACTAGAAGATTTAGACGAGTATCTTTTAAAAAGAATTAAGATTCTGCTAGAATATTTACAAGAGCAATCCTAAAGAGAATCAATGTTATGCTAGGAGTTTTACATGTGCATGAATACAACTGAAGCAGGGTATTATGTATAGTCTGAAATTTGTAATAGGTATTTGGTGTAACAACTTAAATTAATGTGTTTCAATCTGGTCTAAGTCTCGGGGTTTTTCTACAAGATTGTCGTTTCCTCGTTAACAAAATTTCCGGTGTCTATGTTATTTCTTTACCATATTATACTGTTTCATTTTCATAATTGAAATATCACATGTTGTACGTTGTTAAACCTAGATAGTCTTAGCTTAACTGTAAAGAACCTACATGACCCGTTCTTTGGATTCGTGTCTTGAAATATTGATTACAAGACTTGTTATTGTTGGAATTTGGTTCTAGTAAGTTCGGGTACGTACTAGATTTACCTTGTTAAACAATCTTGTATACAGTTTCGTAACCGAACGTATAAATTATACAAGGATTGTCCATATAGGTTCACGATTTTTATTTTTTTTGGTGGTTTACTTGGTACCCTCTACTTTTCAATGATAATTTTTTTTTATATCTTTGTTTATTCTCCCCCTTTTCTATTAAATTAAAAAAAGACTAAAAGTTATGTTAATGAAGATATATACTGAAAATTTTGTTTCACCATGTGCAATTTATTGGTTTCACTATTGTATAGCAGTCAAAAACTTGAGTCCAAAACACTTTTTAAATATTGTTATGGAATCTGGATATTAGCTCAATACACCAACTTTTCGAATGTGTGCCTTCTATGTTCACATCATAATGAGACTCTGGAACATATGTTCTTTTTGTGCCCGTTTTCTAGAAGTGTTTGGTTTGTCTCAAACCACAATCCTTTCGTACCTAATGTTGTCATAGTTCTCTGAAAAAATGGATTCCAGATTACGATAACATTTCTGCATGTTAGAATAACGTTAAAGGACATTGAAATGCTTTATGTGCAACAACAATTTGGCATATCTGGAAAGCCACGTGTGACAAATTGTTTAAGAATAAGAAAAACAAGTCCTAAGAGTATCAATATCAGTGTAGGGAAAGAATGAAGTTCCAACGATTTTTTTTTACAATAACTATAGATTAACAAAAAAAAACTCTTTGCCAATTCTGGTCCTATCCTCCAGCTAGAATGATGAAAATCAATATTGTAGTGACCATTGATAACAACACTAAAAATAGTTTTATTGCTCTTGTTCTAAGATGTGTAAATGGTTGGTACAAGGGAGTCAAATGATGACCAACAAGGCTCAAAGTCGGGATGGTTTAGAGGAGCGGACAATTATAGAATCGTTACAATGGATCAATTTTCTTAGCTACCCCAACATGCAGATTGAAGGAAATACATGTGGAACACTTTTTGATACACTTAAACGGGAGCATATATCTAGATTGGAAGGTTATTCTTAGAGGAGAAGAAATTAAGGAAATAATCAAGGCTTTGGCCCGAAGGTCAGACAAGAACACACATACATTTTTGGTACCTTGTAGAAAAGGGGCAAATCAAGTGGCTTTTGCATTAGCTCAAAATACTAATGCGAACGCTCTTTGCCATGTAACTTGCTACCCGCTTAGATATTTTTTTATATGTTGATACTGTGAGGTCACTTGACTCATCTGAACAAACCTTTTCATTATCAGTTTGCTTTAAAGTTTCTCTTTTCGTATCAAAAAGATAGTTTGGACAATTCTGTCACTCCATCTTGATCATATAAACTAAGTAGTTTAAATAAATTTAAGAAACCTTTTTTTTTTATGACTAGGGATTTTTTTGGCCCCGATGAGATGATATGATTTGATACTTTCGACTTAAATAACTACTAACGGAAAATTAATCTAGTTCTAAAATATATTTTTTATCATTTTGTGTACTACACTCTTAAGAAAATTAACGTATTTTGGTACATGTAATTCTATTGTTTACCGGTTTAAATTTCAACTGCTAATTATAAATATGAATCGGAAGCGGTAGAAATTAAAGTTATGTGTTACATGTTAATTTTTTGTGAATATAGAGCAGTATAGTACACAACAAAAAAATCACTCAACAGAGATGACGTGGAAATGCTGAATATTTTTAAGAGTTACGATAAATTATCGCTCCTTCAAGATAACTATTTTTTTTAGCCATAATTATTTTCTTTAATTTTGCTCTAAAAACTCATTTTCCCATACTTTTCACTAATTTTAACTTTAGACCAGTTCTGTCCTTAATACGATGGGGTTACATAAAAATTAATTGGCAAAGAATCTTTTTTGTTTTTTGTTTTATCTTATAAGCAACGTCATTAAGATAGAAACCACTATTACACTCGCACTGCGTATCGATTGGGACTATGGTCAACACTTAGGGATGACATAAGTCAAACCGGAGGTGTAGACCAAGCCACATAAACTTCATGTGTTTTTACCCATTGGGCTACATTATAGGAAGCCCTTTTGCTGATGCGGTTAACATAAGTAAAGAGAATTTTCTTAAACTTAGAAATTAAGTATTTGATATCAGTTAACATTGCTTGAGTTCTTTGGTCTCCACCGAAATCCTTCTGATTAATCTTCTATATGATTCCTTCAGCATCACTTTCAATCATTATTTGTTGATCTTTCCCTCGTCCATGTTTTCTTCACGGCCTCTCTAATTGCTCTTATCTCCGCTTCTTCTACAGACATACAAGACCCATAGATAGCTTCTGCAAGTAGGAATTGTTGGTTATCGTCTCTGATGACAAATCCCACTCCCCCATTCTCAGAATTTAAATTCCAAGCCCCATCACAGTAGAGGCGGAGATAACCAAGTAGACAGATCTGAAAATTTGGTAATTGTAGAAATCTTCAGGAGTATTGGTTGATTATTCTGCACTGGCAGCATCGCTTTTGCTCTCGCCAAAATTGAGACTGGTTCTTCAATTATTTTATCGTGAATAATTGGAATGATTCAGATCTACTAGAAGTATCTTTAAAAGGGTTCAGCTGCAACCAATATCTCACCCACTCAACCAAGGTAAAGTCTTGAAATGGTTGATTTAGAACATTCAATTGAGACCAAATTGTGTTAAGTTTTGAACATGAGATTATTGCATGCATTGTTGTTTCTTGCTTCATTTTGCAGCTAAGGCAAAAAAAATCTGAGATATGCATTTTCTGATTTAGAATTAGTTTCACAGGTAAGGCCTTCCACACAAATAGTTTTACTCTTGCTGGTAGTTTAACTTCCCACAATTTGAGCCATAAATCAGAATTCACAATATCCCCCTTTAATGAGAGATTATGATAAACAATTTTAGTAGAGAATTTTCGATCCTTTGCATTTACCCATATCCTTCTATCTCTAGTAGGCATAATGGTTTGTGGGATAACTTCAATCTTCTCTACAGAAGATTGATCAAAGACTTCTCGTAGCTTTACTAAATCCCAAGTTCTTGTTTGTTGATTTATGAGATCAGACACTTTAAGATTACGATCCTTAATTGGTAAAGAATTTGTTATTACCTTTACAACATAACTTCTATTATGACCAACATAACTTCTACGAATCTGTTCATCCAATATAATCTCGTACTCTTGGGACTTGGAGGATTAGTACATCACCAACAGTTTTTAAATAGTCTGAAATTCCTGGGATCTGCAGGATTATGGTATGTATTCAACAATTTTTGTTTAGCTCTTTTATTGGATGCAACTAAATACAAAAACCACAATTTCAGCTAAATTACTTATTTGTTTTCACAAAAAATTAAAAAGAAAATGAATTATCTTACTATAATAAAGAAAAAGACCCCTTTTTGGTTGGTCATAAAAAGACAAAATAGTCTAACCTTGATATTACTATTATGACCTTCAATGTCACCTACCACTATACACATGTATTTAAGGGTAAAAATGTATATTAAACCAATATTTATATTTTTACAGAAATACCATTGTTTAAAAAAATTACAAAGCTTAATATCTTCCTAAATACACATCGGATTTTTATAAAATTTATATATTTAAAAAGCTATTTGAATTATCTACACAATGAGTACAAATAAGAGCATTAAATTTTTATTTTATGAAAACAAAATTAATTGTTATCAAATGTAGTATTAAAAGAATCAAATTCATGCATGCTCATCGCACATGTGGTAGTGGCATCACTAGTTAGTAAATTATGATTATCACATTACCCAACATTTGACAAATTTTATTACGGAAACAGAATCTTCAACAAAAGGTCATCTTCTCACATGTCCAACCCTTACTCTCCTAATACTTTATGGCGCAATACGTCATGTTGTACATTCTTTTCTTTTCTTTTTGTGGGAATTAAGTGTTTGACCCTCTCCTTACTTTTTCTTACTCTCTTGGCCTTGGGCTTGAGATGGATTCGGATTTTTCAAGCCCAGCTGAGAGAGAGGGCCAAAAAAATTTTTGTCAGGGTCATCAAAATAAAACCAATAGCTGACGTCATTTAAACAAAAAAATAATACCTGAAATAGCCTTCTCATTTTTCATTTCAGAGAAGCAGATCTATATACAGAGATGAGAGATACAGACGGATCGAGAGAGAGAGGGGGAGAGAGAGAGAGAATATGTCAATCGAGATAGAGAATGTGAGAATGGTTGCAATTTGATTTTAGGATTTTCCTCAGTCCGATCTAAATCAATTAAGAGAGATTAGGTTCTAGATTCAGTTAAACAATCTTAACAATTGAATTGCCAAAGTTGCTCCAGGTGATTTTGATTCGTCTTGTACTCGTGTTTAAGGTAATTTTTGATAACGATTCTCGTGAGTTTTTCCTTCTGATTTCTTCATTTGGTAAAAAATTAACTAGAGATTTTGCTACGATGATGATAATAACGAAGAGAATTTTTTTAGGGTTTGTAAATGAGAGAGTCAAAAAGCTAATGAGATCTCTATTTCTAACAAAGAAGTAAGAAATCACTTGAATTTATCAGCTTAAATTCTTAGATTTGAAGTTAATTTTTGCTGAATTTATATTCAATTTTTTATTTGAAGTATTTGGATATTGATATTAAGTAGTTACTAATGATTTTTGTTTGTTGATTGGGAACATGTAGTATTGGAAAGTTACAATTACTTGAAGCTGAGAAGAAGAAGATGAGACAAAAGCATGAAAGAAAAGAAGGTTGAGGTTCGTAAGAGAAAATAAGATTTTATTGAATTGATTTCTTTTTGTTTATATCTCTTGTTGGAAATTGATGTTTAGTACTGTAATTGACGATGAACTTTAGATCAACATATTTTCTCTGGGGGATAGTGTTATCTTTCAGGAACTTTTTTTTTGTGATTTTTTCTATGCAGTAAATATGCACACTTTTTTAGCTGTGTGGAAAATATTCACACTGTTTTTTCTGTGCAGGCAATATGCAAACTGATTAGCCGTTGAACATTAATATGTTAGCCCAAGATGCCAGCAAGGTACTGATAAGCTCTATAAAGGTTCAATTTCTGAAAACTTAGCCGTGATGGACAAATGAAACGATAGAGTAGTAGTAACATGCAAGGTGATGATAAGATAGGCAATGGTAGGATTGTTGTTGTTCAATTTTTTTGAAGTAAATGAAAATACATCAAGATAATATCTTAATATGCCTTCTAGTTTTGGTGTCAAATAGGTAGCAAGGTTAGTGAAAGAATGAACTGGTAAACTACTTTGGTGATGCCGCAAATGACGTTGGCAAAACTAGTTATCCATTTCCTAGTTTCGGTTCTTGGAGAAACTTCTTGTTGTTCATGGGCACTGGAGCTACAAGAGGATTGCCCAGATGGTAAGAAATGAAGATCTCTACAAACAAAACAAAACAAAACAAAAAAAAAAAACAAAAAAAAAAAAAGATCTTTAACTTTCATTTATATTTCTACAAGCATCGTTAAATGTTCAATCTGTGTGGAAAATCTTCACACATTCAATCTGGGTAGAAATTGAATTTGTCGGGGATAGTTGTTCTTTTATGGTAGAATCAGCAGATTATGATGGTGTTGTAGATGGTGATTTGGCTGAAGAGAGCACAACTTCTTTTATTGAATATAGAGCACAAGTTTCTCGTCCGTGGAGGTTAAAGGATTGGGAGAATGTTCCTTGTATATTATAGGGTCTAGATACCCTCCTAATTCCTAATTAGGCTGGGAGGTTTATACCACTCTTGTCTACTTTCATTATTTGTTATGCAATTGCAATTATTGAAGATGGCAATCAAGTTTCTCTCCCATCTGCAGTTGTGAAAAGTGTTCCTTTATGATACATCGTTTAGGTACTTTTATTTTTGTGTGGTTTCTCTATACACTTATTTTTTGTGCAGGAAAAATGCACACTTTTTTTCCTGTGCGGGAAATATACACATTTTTGTCGCTGTGCCGCAAATATGCACACTGTTTCTCTGTTCAGGCAATACGAACACTTTTTTAGCTGTACGGAAAATACGCACACCATTTTTCATATGCAGGTAATATACACACTTTCTTTGTGACTAGCTGGATTTTTGGTTTTTGCTAGTGTGACCATTAGGAATAGAACGACATAAGAGTTTACTATAGAGTGAGGCCCTTCTTATCTGGACAAGCAAGAAGATGAACTATTGTCGATCAAATAGATGAGGGAATCATTTTTCAAAGCATGTTATAGAAGGACGCAAATCGTTTGTATTTAATAAACTTTTTGGTCCATCCTCAACTCAAGGTTGCTTTTAATTTTTAAATACATCATGTTTCCGCGTTCATTTTAGTTGTATCGGTACCTTTACTTATAATAATATTTAGTTCTATTTTAATGCCTCGTTCATTTTAAAGAGAAAAATATGGTATTGTCAACCGTAATTAAATTATGTTACTACTGTATTTAAAACTCATGTTGTCATTTTTGATGTTGGTAGTTCTGGTAGTAGAGTTCATGTCTAGTGTTTTTCATAATAATTTGAATCTTGTTTTTATTAGAAACATAACTAAGATTTAATATCATGATGTTGATTAACTATACTATCTAGTTGAGGATCAATTAAAGATTCGAAGACTGGTAAACGTGTTCACAATCTTCTAAAATGATCAGGTCGATATTTTTAGTTTGTCGTTTTAAAGGAAACAACAGTGAACTTCTATCACAACGCGGTTATTTGGTGTTGGTGGATGCGGCTATGTCTATATTTGGTGATCTTGATGATGGTACCAAAGTTTCCATTAAACATGGGAACCCACAATCTAAACAAGATATATATCATCTATAAGATTGGTTGTTCAAATGAAAATGTATTACTAATCTAAGTGAATTATATTAACTACAAAATATTACTATCATATTATTAATTTGAACACCATCAAATAAGTGCACCTAAATGCTACATAATTCCCACTCTCATATGTGTATGAATCGTGTTCCATCACAATCTTGTAGTCATTGGAATGGTCAGGGTTAAGTGCTATACTAGTGATCCATACTTAGTTGCAGAATCACTTCGATTTCTCTTAGAAAAAACGTAGAAGGTGATTCCAAAAAGTTTCTTAGGAAAACAACAGCTGATGATAAGTCTCTAGTAGCTATTAATCTTTCTTTCTTGTCCTGCTAAATGTTTTGAATGACGAAATAATTTCCGCGCTAGTTTTTTAGACAATGGACTAGCCCCTAGGATTCTACAAAGATCAACTCCCTTTTGGTACGTTTTAAACCTATGCATCAGACTGAATTTGTTGATGTTTCTGCACAAAATGAATTTGTAGATAATTTCTGCACATACCAAATTTTGTGGATATTTTCTGCACACAGTGAATTATGGATATATTCTGTAAAGACTATTTTTTTTTTGTTTCCACTCCCTTTTGGTATTTGTTTGATTTGTTTCATTTATAAATTTACACATTAGACTAAATTTGTTGATATTTACCGCACAAAATGAGTCTGTGAATATTTTCTGTACATACTAAATCTTGTGGATATTTGCTGCACATAGGGAACTGCGGATACATACTGTACAAGTTAACAGTCTCAAATGTGCAGTTCTTCAACGGACTGACCATTAGGACTTGATTAGGGTTAGATTATCATACTCTTTTAACAAGTTGTTAGCTAATAAATATTATCCATATTATTTTAGCTCTTATGTGTTAGTTAGATTTGATATGTGCATATTTTCTCACAGATTGAATTTGTGCATATCTTCTTAACGTATTGAATTTGTGCACATATTCTTAATGTTGGTTCTGGCTCTAAGAATACTCTATTGCATAAACGGGTATTGCAGGCCCAATGAATCAATAATACATTCATTCATCTGTGGTGAAATTGGACCAAGGGTTTTCTGCGGAAGCAAGCTTTTTAAATTGCTGTGTGAAACCTCTTCTGCAACTGTATTTGATCCATTGATGGATACAAGGCCCGTCCCAGATTGTTGCATTTATTTCAGGGAACTATGCCACTGGGACGTGTGAAAACTTGATTTATAATCAGGCCTGGTATGATTGTCACTTTGGATATACTACTGAAGCGAGGTTTGTGGAGATGCAGCACGAGGTTATTGAAGAAGCTCTTTCAGGTGACATCGTTGGTTTTTTGAAGAATGGTGATGCCAATATTTAATTTGGAACAATTAAGATGTTGTATTTCTGCAATGCCAGTGTTTTTGGAGTATGTGATGTGTAAATTCGATGTCTTTTGTCTTTTTTTTCCTCTTCTTGCTGGATTGATAATAAAACATTTTTTTTATATTATGAACACTTTTCTCTTGTGTGCAGTTATTATACACAGTGTTTTATTTTGATTATTATTAATAGTTCACTTTAATCCTAATTTCATTCAACATCCATAAACACAAACTAAACATAAAAAAAGAGAAAGTCATTATGTGCAGAAAAAATTTATGCATAAACATAAGAGCTTAAACATATGGACTATATATATTAGCATGCTGTGCAGAAATTATTCACTTAATATCATGTGCAGAAATTCATTACTTAATATCATGGGAAGTAATTCATCATATTTATCCTGTGCAGAAAGACAAAACCTAACACTGATTAATAAGAGCTTAAACATAACAATTTTTCTATATAGCAGTACTTAAACAAGTAGGTTTTCAAGGGGGAAAAAAGTGCCGAAATTAACATGTCTCATTATTCATTTATTCCAACAGTGTTTCTATATAGTAGTACTGAAAGCCATTGTCGCCCTCTTCTTATGCAGCTTTTCTCTCAACAGTGTTTGATCTTCCATGCTACTCTGAAACCCATCACAGTATTTATTCTGCGATTGTTTCTTCATAAAATAATATGCATATAGTAGAAAGTCATTAGACTGCCCTTGTTGCGGTACAGGAGCTTCATACACCATAGCTTCTGACACCTTTTTTGAGCCTTGTTTTTGCATAAAGTTGTTGATTGGACCCAAGCATTCATCTGCCATTATCTTTGCATTCTTACAACATTGGTTTCTTGACTGGTCAGACCACGAATTGTAGTGGAAGAAACATTTTTGGTAGACAGAGTGGACCAGTAATGTCCAATGTTGTCCATTATTCATTTCTTCGTGGCACAGGGGTATCATGATCTTCTTCATGCTGGAGTTCATATTTGTTATTGGTAATGTAATAGTATGTTTCAATGGCGTTTGCATGGTATCTTTGTGTTGAACAAAAACTGAAAAGGACGAAGTGTACTGGATTATGCAATCATGCAAAAGAAAATCTAAAAACTAAATTCATTCTATAAAGATATTTAGTCACACATTTAAAATGAAAACAGTTATCATGTGAAGATATTACTCACACAATTAGCGTCTGCAAAAATTGTATCTAAAGTATGGGTATCTAATGTCTCAAAATCTATTTCCTATAAAATCTAAGAGAGGCATATTGTGATTTTTGCATTCACTTTTATGACAAAAAATATGTAAATATATTAAAAAAAAATTATGACTTACCCAAGACTTTGCATCCAGGTATAGTACTTTCATGTACTTATTGGTTGTATCTTTCTCGAAAGCTTTCTTGAGACAGTAGATTTTGTATATTAGGATGCTGGGTTCTAAGAATGAATTGAACATGAGGTCCTCAATGCTTTTTCCTGATATGGTGACTAGATATTCATCTTCGTCTTTGAATTTTGCAGTTACTTTAAAAGCAATTGACCTGCAAGTTCATAATAGATAAAAGTCAGGGAAATTCGAAATTTGTCAAGGTTTCCATATTTTTTTGATAACCTCAAGTTTCTATACTTGAAAAACCGTTAATGTATATCCAGAGATATAATCCCATCAACAACCAAATTTCATATATACATTACAGTAGATCTAAACTAAATATTACGTGAAGATAAAAGGAATCGTGTAGTGCAGTGTCAAAAAGCTGAACAGAATTGCTCATATTTCCATCCATAAAATTTATGTCAGTTTGCAAGAACAAAATGATAAAGACATGGAACTCCTGATACAACTTGGAAAAGAATTCTCATCCATGCATAAACATACAATTCATCAAAAAAAAGAAAACTTTCAGATGAGACCTCATCCTCCCAGTAATCTAGTGTCATAACCTTACAATCTAATCCTGAAGATATGGATTGTCGTATGCAAATCAACATTCACTTCTTAGTGCAAATCAATAAGATATTCACATATCAACTTCAAAGCAACACAGACTTTACAATCTCAAAGAACAATTTATAATGGCTGCACAAGAAACATGACATTTAATGATAATGAAAATATACTAGTTTACGGAAACGAAGTGACACAATTTCTTTAGCGAACATGGTTTTCACCCAATTTCTTTAGTATGATAATGAAAACATATTGGTTTTCACCCAAATTCTGTGGTGCATAAAGCATGCACACGAATTCAATCATGCATAAAGTCTACAAGCAAATTTTTTGGTGCAGAAATCCTCCACGTAATATTCTTAGTGTATAAAGCCTGCAAACAAATTCAATCATGCATAAAGTCTATTCACAAATTCTTTGGTGTAGAAAGACTGCACGTAATATTCTTAGTGTATAGATCCTGCACACAATTTTTTTGGTCTACAAGCAAAAAATTTGGTGCAGAAATCCTCCACATAATATTCTTAGTGTATAGAGCCTGCAAACAAATTCAATCATGCATAAAGTCTACTATCAAATTCTTTGGTGCAGAAAGCCTGCACGTAATATTCTTAGTGTATAGATCATGCACACAAGTTTTTTTGGTGTATGCACTGTAAGAATGTACTACTAATACATCTTCTTATGTCAGTTTCCATACATACTTCTTATGTCAGTTTGCTACAAGAAAAAGACATAACACTGAAGCAACTTGTCAAAGAACACTCTCATTTATGTTGCACAAAGATAAAAAAAAAGATAGACCTCACTAAACAGAATGAAACCTAAGATGTGACTAGTTCAACATACAGTTAATGAACTAGGTAATCCAGCCACCAAATTTTCATGATCCTTCGAATAATCCAGTGTCATGACCTTATAAATTAGTTCTAAAGATATATGGATCGCCATTCAGCAAACCAACATTCAGCTCTAAATCAATTGTCAACCCACTTGTTTGAACCCAAAAAAGAACATCTTCTACTCTGGTTTTTCTTTTCAACAGAATGGACAAGTGCAATAATCTGTTCTAATCAACATTCAGTTTTAAATTATGGATTGCTGTATGCAAATAAACATTCAGTTCTAATGATAACTAGGGTAGTACCTTCTTCTTCGTCGATATCGATATCTGTTTGATCCTCATGGCTTGATCCTCCTACAAAAACAGTGAAATTTTTAATGTGTGCAGTTAATATTCACTGACAGGTCATTTACATCAAATTGAATTTTCTGCAAGCATTTATGTAGTACCTTCTTCTTCATCAGGATTGATTTCTGTAGTATTTACATCAAATTTAAAAAATTAGTGTGTGCATGTAACATTCACATAATCAAATAGAAAGAGAAATCAACATAACTTATACCTTTATTTGCTTTTTCTGCTTCAATTTCAATTTCAACCTGTTTCCTCTTTCTCATCATGTATTCTGTAGTATTAGGTTTCTTAGATGTAGATCTGATTTTTTTGTTCGATGCTCCTACAAAAACATAGAAAGAGAAATCAACATAACTTAATCAAATAGAAAGAGAAATCAATATAACTTATACCTTTCTTTGATTTTCTCTCTGAATCTGTTTCAATTTCAACCTGTTCTTCATTTTCCCTCTTTCTCATCTTGATTTTTTCTTTCGATGATGACGACGAAGATTACGATGAAATCTACAAAAAAATAATCAAGATGATGAAACCTACGATGAAGATTACGAAGATTACGAAGAAGAAAATCGATATGATGAAGATTATTGAAGGTGGGAGGAAAATGGAGATTTGCAGAGAAAATGGAGGAGTTACTGTAGCCAGTGGGAGGAAAACTGAGGAGTTCAGTGTTTGTTGCTATCTTATTGAAGGTTATTTTAGTAATCTAACATTCAATATTATTATAGGGCCACTATAATAATTTTCAAAACTTATTAAATAACCCTGGGGTCATATATGTATAACCCATAATTTACAAGGTTATTTAAATAAATTCCTCTTTTTTGTAAGGGCTTCACTTCACTGACTCTGATGATTGATGATTCTCATTTCTCATTTTCTCTTCACTACGATGACGTGCTCCCATACCAACAATATGGATTCAAATTCATTTAACGAACCGACTTTCTTTCTCTATATCTTTCTTCCAACCTTTCTTCTCATTGGAGTCAATATTTCGTTTGCCTCCTCAATGTTTATTTTCCCACCAGAATAACAAGAAATACCCTTATCCGTTGCTCCACATCAGCAAACTCCATAGTGATAAGAATTATTATTACCCACGACAACTAGATAGTAGATAGCCAGCAAGAGATCTTACCCATTGTAGATGGAGCAACTGATTTATATTGTACTTCTGTATCTTCGACAGTTCTCTCAAGGGCGAAGGCTCAACTTTACTTATTTTTGAATTATACGCTGTTGATGGTGGTTTTTAGTATAGGGCGAAAACTGTAAAAGTCTGCCTACCTGACCCAGCATCAGAAGTAGTAGACCTTGATATGTCTATATTCCGCAAGGAATTTGAAGAATATATCAGAATTTGATGAGTGCCTATGTCTCTCTTCATATTATAATGAAACTCAAGATCCTAGATGAATTGTTCACTAGTATAGAGCCTAATGAGTATTTAAGCTCCTAGTTGCATTACTCACTAATGCCGGAGCCTGCCGAGTATTCATTCCATGCTATGTTCCCAGCCGAACTCTTGATTTTGACATGACATGACGACTAATGTTCGCTCTCAGCCGAGTAGCATGAATCCCCCGAAGTGTCAAGATTGAGATGCGTGTGGAAGTACTCAATCAGAGGCACGCGAAGTTATGCTGCCCTTTAACATTAAATTAGTGATTTTTGCGGCAACCCACAAAATTCAGTCCTTTAACCTAATCAATTTGCAAAAATTAGGTTTTTGGCCCCCTGCGCAATATCTCGATCCTCATTGGTCGAGACCAAACTTAGGCTAGGCAATTAATCCGCCATGGACTAGTAGGAGCAAAGTCCTACCAAAAATCAGAAAACAAGAAATAAAAGAGGAGCTGCGACAAGAGGAGGCGTGGCCATGCCACATGGCCGGCCAGTTTACCCTAGCGGGCACCACCTGAAGCCGGATGGCAACGCTCCATGTTGCCCTTGCCGGCCCCTTTTCCATCGACCAATCAGGTCGCTCTAAATGCGTCACACGCACTTGGAATGTGGCCGGGCCCATGCCACTTGCCGGCCCCCTTTCCAATCGACCAATAAGGTCGCTTTAAACCCGCCACATGCATTAAATAAAGCCAAACTGCGCCAACACCTAGTGGCCGTCGCGTCAACATGGCTGCCATGCCAATTAGCTAATCAACTTGCCAAATCGCGCCGGCATGCTAATTGGCAGGCCGTGCTATTCCGCGGCAGCAATATGCCAACGTGCCATAACAGCGCAGCCGCGTGCTATCTCACTTTTCATTCGTGGCCAACTCCACAACAAACTCTAACCAGGGTATTCTGATCAGAATAGAACTCTTGTTTTAATGGCATTGGTCGAATCAAGAGGAAACCCTAATTCCTAGTCATGGCCTAAATCATGCCACTTCGGACACACAACATGCCACAAGCCATGTGGGATTCAGAAGACCCTAAAAGTGGTGCATGCGCCATATTATATCTACCCATGGTTATCCCCGCGTCCATGGTCGTTCCCACATTATGACCTTGCCATAATTTCTTTATTTAACGTGGCCACAACAGTGTTTGCCAAAATGCCACCATATCGCGGCCACATAGCCGCACACACTAATTAGGGTTTTGACATGCCAAACCCTAATTTTGAAGGCCGCTATGCTGACTCATGCCAAATAATGCCACCTAAGGCATTAAGTTTGATACGGCAACTAGAGACAATATTGTTGAGTCATATTTGGACCTGACGCCAATATGCCAAGATATAGTGGCTGCGGCTACGCCAGGCAGGCGCTAATTGCGCCACTATGCCACTGGTAGGCGTCATTATGCCACTGGCAGGCGCCAACGAGATGTGGCCATAATCAACGGCCACCCTCTTCCATAAATTACAATCTCGGTCGTCCAACTTCGCCAGCCGAATTGACCGGCCTAGATTAAATCTTAGGTGACCAACCAAAGACTAACTTAATAGCGTCACACGCTATTTCTTGCGGCAAGTCTCATGACTTAGCTCGCCACACATGATCACCTGCCGCCTAGTTTGCACGCGATTGGTCAGAATAACTAGGTCTTGCACATAAGACCCACTCAGTAATCTGCTGCATATTTTCCACGAAAATACTCGAGACATCAAACATGTCACAAACTGGGGGATGCTCACTAGTGTATTGGTCTGGCGGTTTACTGCGTGCGGCGTGCAACACTCCCATTACGAGAAAGTGTCAGAAAAGGGCGGACGGTTAATGAGCAGTAAGTGAGTAGTGGGTGTAAGGCTGACCAGTCTCCCTCGTGATGGAAACATGATGGTCACTACTTTTTACACGACTCCGTTTCTCCACTACTTAATTGTCTCCACTTCCTACGAGATCAGGGGCTCAATTATTACTTGTATAAATAGGTTTTCGACCTATTTTGACAAGAGACAAGTGTGATCAACACAAGTATCCAGAAAAACACCAAGAACTGATAGCTTACATTGTGCAAGCCAGTTCCATATTCTGATACAAGTCATAAAATAGCCACACCTTCAGAGTTGACCATTCTGATCTAAATCCCAAGCAATTTGGTACCCCTATTAGCAATCTTGCTATTCAAGTCCACATCAATCTAGGTTTTTGTCCAACCGCCATATTAAAGCCATGTGTCTCCAACAACTGTTATGTCCAGCAGTTAGTTAGTTGTACTTACATCTAACTGTCCAAGTGGCATATATTTAAATAATTCCACGGTACATTAGTGTTCGAACTTTATAAGTACTAAAAGAACAAACCTGCCGAACAAAAAACCTGAATAAACGGGTTGTCAAGTTGCGGAATCAAAGTTGCAAGAGAGGCATCCACATCCGAAACAGGAGCCGACCAGCATTGTGTAGTTTCACAAACGCTGCCAGGTCATGAGCCACTGCATTGACTCTTTCGGAACATAGTTCATGTCACTAGTTTTGTCATTCATTTCGTCAATAAAATGACGAATTCTCCGAGGAACAAAATAGTTCTTCCTTCGCAGGATGTGTACTACATGTTGATATTGTGGATTTCCAGACGTTTAGCTAAGGTAAAAGCCAGGAGAGAACTGTTCACTTCAGCGATAATAGGGATTGTAGAGTCCAGAACGAAAAGGTCTGCACCCATTATAGTTCCATTCATATCCCTAGCAATTGCAGCTGCATAGGAGCAATTAGTAGCGTCCACATTCACTTTAATGATATTAGGAGACATAAAAGTCCGATGATCATTAAGTTGATTAGCCTGGTCATCTGCGCGTGGGGATTGCATTACTAATTTGGCATCATGACATTATTTAAAGAGTTGGACCAAAACAACCCATCCTTCACAACAACCTGAATATTGATGGCCACTTTCTCGAAAACATCCTTGTTACAGGCTTTTCATATTGCCCACCAGAGACAAGCTCCCATGCGAAAGCTATCAAACCCATCCTATTTGGATAACCAGTACTTACAACAGGCCAAAACTGAGTTCTCCGGGATATAAGAGGTGCTGAAATTCAAGGGAGAAGCAAATAATATATGTAACCGAAAAAATCCATTTAGTGGATCTAGCCGTTTACGTGTACGCATCATCGAAATCGACACTAAATCATGAAACCTAATCTATGTAATCGATTTCTACTTGGACGCGTCATCTAATTCATAATAAAGATGCAGGAAATATAAATATTGAATAAGTAAATGACACAGGCAGATTTACGTGGTTCGGTCGTAGCCTACATCCACGGGGGTAAATGAGTTTGAGTTGTTACTAGATGTGCTTGAGTGTTACAAGATTTGATGAGCTAAAGAGTAAGGAAAATACAAGTGTTTAGTATTGGTATCCCTTCCTCTCTCTAAGCCTAGCTTTCCTCTCCTGAAAGTCCAACCCCTTCTCACTCACATGAGCTTGCTATTTATAGATGAATGACACCATCGGCTTCCTCTCTAGTCGCATATCGCCTAGTCGTGGTTGTGATAGTTCTTCATAGCAACACGACTATCGACTCATCCTGGAGTCGTCTTCTCTTCTTATCTCGACACGTCGCTCCGTACTGGTAGGTGGGATGGTTGAAGACATTTAATGCTGAGTAGACCACTTATGCACGCGTGTAACGGCTCTTTACAGCGAGCATGTCCATTCGACGGCACGTGGACGCCTCCTATCCATTCATTCGAATTCGCCTCGTAGACAACGAAGGCTACTTTTGGAGGTGATCTGGTGCTTCCGTTGTAAGATAATTACCTTGCTCCTGCCTCGAGATCATGCCACATGTATGGTGATTATTTTGCAGTTACAGTTTACCCCTTAAATTTACTCTGATTTCCGAGGGCGATTTGGTAATTCAACTCTCCACGTTCTTCACCATTAATGCATAGTCTCCCCCTGGCATTTAAGTTCTTCTCTATCGTTTCTCATTCCATACGGCTATTTAAGACTCCTCTTTAACCGAATAAATTCTTTCATTCTATTCCTTTGTCTTTTGTTCTTTACTTCTCTCAAAACATTCCATTTCTTCTCTGTCAAGTACCAACTTTTGATTTTCCTCAGTGATTCCTTGAAGTTGTGCGTGGTGATCGCCAGGCCTGAGATTTCTGATTCTCTTGTTCTTCATATCGTAAGTTGCATTCTCTTTTCTTCTACTTTTCATATGTTTTCACCAAAATCTGAACTTGAGCGTGAAAACCCTAGAATGTTTGTTTTAAGCTTGTTTTCTGCTGAAACTTCCCCATTTTTTATTTAGATATTCTTTGTGCTCATGGCGAGTCCTACGAGAAGTGGTGGTCACTCCGACAAGAATCCTCCTGACCCCCCTATGCAACCTGCTGATAAAACCTTGAAAAACAAAGGTCTCAAGCTTCCCAACCCTAAACCTTCAGGTGGAAAGTTAGTAACAGATGATCGAGAAAAAGAGATGAAGGATTCTGCGCCCAATCGTCTTAAGTCGGTGGTCGTTAAAACTGATGTTCGAAAGTCGTCTGAGGTGCGTGTTAAGAAGGTACGCGACTCCCCTAGTGCGGCATCTCCTTCTTATGATCATCCACAAGGTAGCCCCCCTTATGTCGTCGCTGATCCTGGCAAAAAAGTTGGTCACAATGGGGTCCTTCTTCGTGATATGATGGCAGCTCTTCCCGTTCCCCCGAAGTTTACTCAGACCGCAGGGAGAGAACTTCTTCAGAAACATAGTTTCAGGCACCTGTCCCTGGATGCTATCAAAGAGCGGTACAATCTTCAACGGTTCGAAATTTCTTTCTACGGTGATTATGATGATCTGACCCTGGAAATGATAGAGCAGTTTCCCTAAGACCGTCAATTGCGTCGCCGTTCAATATAGCGAGAACTTCTAAAGACAAAGAAGCTGGTCACAATGGGGTCCTTCTTCGTGATATGATGGAAGCTCTTCCCGCTACCCCGAAGTTTACTCAGACCGAAGGGCGAGAACTTCTTCAGAAACATAGTTTCAGGCACCTGTCCCTAGATGCTATCAAAGAGCAGTACAATCTTCAACGGTTCGAAATTTCTTTCTACGGTGATTATGATGATCTGAACCTGGAAATGATAGAGCGGTTTCCCTAAGACTGTCAATTGCGTCGCCGTTCAATATAACGAGAACTTCTAAAGACAAAGAAGTTGGTCACAATGGGGTCCTTCTTCGTGATATGATGGCAACTCTTCCCGCTCCCCCGAAGTTTACTCAGACCGAAGGGCGAGAACTTCTTCAGAAACATAGTTTCAGGCACCTGTCCCTGGATGCTATCAAAGAGCGGTACAATCTTCAACGGTTCGAAATTTCTTTCTACGGTGATTATGATGATCTGACCCTGGAAATGATAGAGCAGTTTCCCTAAGACCGTCAATTGCGTCGCCGTTCAATATAGCGAGAACTTCTAAAGACAAAGAAGCTGGTCACAATGGGGTCCTTCTTCGTGATATGATGGAAGCTCTTCCCGCTACCCCGAAGTTTACTCAGACCGAAGGGCGAGAACTTCTTCAGAAACATAGTTTCAGGCACCTGTCCCTAGATGCTATCAAAGAGCAGTACAATCTTCAACGGTTCGAAATTTCTTTCTACGGTGATTATGATGATCTGAACCTGGAAATGATAGAGCGGTTTCCCTAAGACTGTCAATTGCGTCGCCGTTCAATATAACGAGAACTTCTAAAGACAAAGAAGTTGGTCACAATGGGGTCCTTCTTCGTGATATGATGGCAACTCTTCCCGCTCCCCCGAAGTTTACTCAGACCGAAGGGCGAGAACTTCTTCAGAAACATAGTTTCAGGCACCTGTCCCTGGATGCTATCAAAGAGCGGTACAATCTTCAACGGTTCGAAATTTCTTTCTACGGTGATTATGATGATCTGACCCTGGAAATGATAGAGAAGTTTCCCTAAGACCGTCAATCACGTTGCCGTTCAATATAGCGAGAATTCCTGGAGAGTGCTTAAGGAATGTAGTCTTCGTGCTCAGGGTCTTACTGGATTGACCTCTTATACTCCTAAAGACAATAAAAGCGATTACACCTGGGAAAACTTCAATGAAACATACTCCGACCTTTGTACCGCTCGTAGTCGTGTTCCCTGGAGTGGAACTTCCATCATTCCCCCACTACTGATAAGCACAAAGCCGCTGGTGCGTTCCATCTTCTTGATGAAATTGATGTTAAAAGGTTGAAAACGGTCCCTTTCTCTAATCGTCCTCTCCCTCCTGATGATCGACTGAGGGATGAACATGACTACGACTGGACCCGCACGCCGTTGGCAGTCATTGTCCCTTGGGCACATGGGTGGAATTATTGGAACTCGCTGAAGTCGAGGGTCGGAAGTCCTGAGCGTTATGGAAACTATCTTCCTTGGGCGATTGATCTGAGTGGCTGCTCCATGGTATGGCTTTGGCCTTCTATTATTTCTCTTTCTTCTCTCGAACGGATTCATGATTCGACTAGTCATAACCATTCTCCTTCTGATGCTTTAGGGATCTGTTGCTGAGTGGCTACTCTGTGGTATGGATTTGGCCTTCTATTATCAAAGCTTCTACTGAAGAGTGATGTAGTTTTTACAGTGGTAAGAAAGGGGTTTGATTCTCGGACTCGTGAAGTAGATTTTAGACTCAAATTATAAAATTAATCTAGCAAATAAAATAAAAAATAGTGATAATATTGAGAGATTACTGGGAATCAGGATTTCACCAAACTCTTATCTTATGGTTCAATATTAATTCTTAGACAATTATAGCTCCAAAAACAACAATTATTGACTCTTAATCTTTGCCAAGGTAGATTTTATAAAACGTTAATTGTAAATGGTAAACATGGGTTATCAAAACACTAAAGCTAAGCATAACCCATCAAACTAAATGACAACTAATTAATTTAAAATCATAATTCAATTTATATTGATGCAAAAATCATAAAAAGAATTAAATAAAGTTACCACGGTGATGAGAATTGACTTCCTCCGTCATCCCAGTGATGGGGTTTAGCTCCACATGGTAGAAACACGCTCAAAAGAATTTTTCATTGCTCAAAAGGTGTTTACAAAGGTGGAAAGATAAAAAAAATAGTACAACAGTCGCAAATAAAGTTGCTAAAGGTAGCCAGCCAGTCGTTGGAATTCTTTTGCAAGTGGAGATGAAAAACGATAAAGATCTTCTGTAGTTAAATAAACGACTGTTTCGCGACTGACTCTGTAAGCCTAATGTTCTTGGTGTTCTTCACAGCAACAACAGAAATAATTTTCCTGCAGAACTGATTTCTGGCTCTCTCGTTGTCTAATCTCTCCCCCAAAAATCTCTGTCCCCTTTTCTGGTACCTCAGAACCTCTTTTATACCCAACAGACCCCCCAAATCCTTCATAATAACTCGCAACAATCTTCTTTCCTTTTCTGCGATATCACGGGAATAATTCCCTGATTTAGTTCCTTCACGCGCCTGCATTTGGTTCTCTGTGTCTTATGTTTCTCCTACACACTTCAACACGTTTCCTCTGAAGTAAAATACTCCCAAGACACACTCAATCCCCAAAAATAACTTGGAAAAATCCCGAGAATATTTCATTTTTCTGCTTCAACAAATCTACGTGGAAACTTCCTCTGCTTTCTAATTCAAACAAGTTACCAGCCTTAGTTAACCATTACAAGCCCATATTAACCCAAAACCATAAGAAAGTCCAATAGAAACTAGATAGAATCTAATCCAGAAAGTTACGCATGAGAAGATGACAAATGCCGGCCAAATATCTTGTTTTACTCCCAATCGAATTATAGACAATTTTGATCGAAACAAAGACCCATACCATCCCTTTCTAGGTCCTAGGAATAAACCCATTTGATTTCAGCCATTGAGTCTCATTAAAACCCCTTCAGAACTCGAACCCTAAATCTGTCCAATATTTCCCGCAAGTTTCATATTTCAAAAGGTTGAAGAAGATGGACACCTCTTAACCAAATCCGGAGGTGCCTTTAGCAATTGGGGGTGCCCCTTATCCATTTCTGGGGTGGAAATAGTAATTTTTTTCACGGGTACAAACACCAAAAATACACCACTTCTTCGAATTCTTCCACCAACAGCAGCCGTCTCTTACCTCTCAGATCCACTTCTTCTCCTCAATTTCTCTACATCACTAAAGCTAATAGCTTTTCAGACATAACTTGCATCACTAAAGCCGACATGCTTTTCAGATAGAGATGAAGAAATAAAAGCAAATAATGAGAAATAATTCGCCTCCAATAGCAGTTGCACAGGAAATTACACTTTAGCTCTTTTAAGCGACGTTTCTTCTTCTTTTTCTCCAAAGTACCTAAAACTCAAAATTAAACATAAGATACATAATTTACAAAAAAACTTAGCAAAGAAAGCATAAATAATAGATAAATATCAAGGTGTTTTAGACACCTATAAAATTCCCCCACACTTAGACTTTGTTAGTCCTCGAGAAAATCAAACTAAACTAATTTTAAAACATACAACTCTGTTTCGTTGAGGATACGGTCACACTTAGCATGTATAACAAGCCTATAAACCTTAGGTCGCCCTAGTGGCCGAGTTATAGTTTCGGGAGGGTTTACAAGAGGTGTACCCACAAAAGCTTTATTCCAAACCCTAGCTATCTCTGAAGAACTCAGGAATGACACTAAAGAATCTCGTTGGTTGGCATACTCTCATTGATTACAAGAGAAAGTACCCTGATGCGAATCATATTCATATATATAAGTGACAGAGTTTTACTCAGATAGTCGCACTATGGACATCAATAATCGGAATCACACAAATGAATAGATTAAGAAGATGGATTATAGAGATAGATAGCTCAAAACAATGTTATCTAAGGTGAACGGTGTTTTCCATATATGTCTGAAGGCCTCCGCCAAGATGAACCTATGCCTAATGGATTGAGATACTGGTCTGGACTAATATCAACACAGCTTGGCATATACAAGGGAACCAGCGGTTGACAATCTTAATTCTTGATCAACTCAGCTGGCATATACAAGGGAACCAGCGGTCGATTTTCTTGAATAATAAACTTTTTTTTTTTTTTTTGGTAATTCCATTTGGTCTGATTGGTCTGGTCTCTTTATTATTTTAGTAACTCAATCACTCTATTCCATCCCGGTAGTGTTAACAATTCAATGTTTTGTGCCCCACCAAATCATTTATAGAAACATATAATTTTTCAAATAAAATAAAATAAAAATAGAACGTAGTGTGATGATTCCATTCTAACACCTGAACTCTGTCTTTTTATGAATAAACTCTGTTATTGGGTTCCTTAAGTCCTATAACCAAGATGTTTCCATCCACTTAGACTGGTTAGTGTCATCCTAAATTGGCACAAATTTCTAGGCTCCGGAGTTTAATTTATATATATATATATATTTTTTAATTAATTTTTATTTTTTTATTAAAAACTAACTAAAAGTTTTTCCCTCACCCCCAGACTTAAATCTAACATTGTCCTCAATGTTCTAAAGATAAACTTAAAAGAATGAACAAGGAGAATTTGTTACCATTTGAAGCAAAAGAGTTAAGGAATGATATTATCGTGTTGTATGAGCATGGGTTACCTCCTAATAAGTGCTAAGTTTAAAGTCTTCAGCTAGACATTGAATACCATAAAATGGCTAGTCACCTTTTATAATCATATACCAATAGCTGAAACAACTGTGGGTCAACAATACCAAATAGAGCTGACACAAATATAAGACCTGCACTGGATTAGATGAATAAACAAATTGAGCACAACCTTATTTAGGGTTTCTAAGGTTTTGTTCAAGACAACTAGATTCATTTTGGGTGCCCCTTTGGGCTCCATATGAGTGTCTATAAAAACTGGTTCAACTGAAGGGCGGGTTTCTAAAAGATGGATTTCCTCAAGGATAGTATCAGGAGGATCAGGTTGCAGAGTTTGAAGAAAATCCAGTAATACCTTAGAGGCACAAAGCTCGAGTCCAAAGTTAGGAACTTCAATTAGGAATACTTGACGATTGCAAGAATCATTATTACCCCCAAACTTAGGGTGAACAATATCCTCAAATGGACCAGAACCTATTGGATGGATTCTAGGGTCCGTACAATCAAACACAATGCCTAACTTCCTTTGAGGATTGGTCATCTAACTGAACACCATCATCAAAATCATATAATGGATTATCGAAGAAAGTCTCTCGCAAAGGATCATCGACTTCCTCCGATTCACTGAAAGGTTCATCCAATATGGATTGTCAAACACATTGTAGGCCAAAGGATTACAGACTAAAGTGTTAATCATGTTCACCTCTTCTAGGGCATCTATCTCAGAAGACTTAATAACATTAAATACATTTAGATCAGTAGTCATATTACCAAAAGATATGTTCATAAGTCTGGTCCTACAGTTGATGACGGCATTAGAAGTGCCTAAAAATGGGCGACCTAAAATCATCGGTATTTGAGCACTAGGGTCCTGAACAGATTGGGTATCTAAAACAACAAAATCCACTGGATAAATAAACTTATCAACCTCAATCAGAATATCCTCTATGACACCACGAGGGACTTTGACAGACCTATCAGCTAATTGTAGTGTCATTTTTGTCGTTTTCAAGTTACCAAGACCTAGCTAGGTGTACACATGGTATGGGGCATCCAGGGTCTTTATACTTAGGGGTTGTTTGGTTCAGAAGGATTGAACTTACCTGACCAGCTAAAAAGGCTTTCTTATGGATATTAAGCTTACGCTTTCGCGTACAAAGATCCTTAAGGAACTTGGCATAAGCAGGCATTTGCCTGATTGCTTCTAGTAATGGAATGTTAATGTTCACTTGTTTAAATATTTCAATTATTTCATTGAAATTCGATTCCCTCTTGGTTGGAGCTAATAATTGTGGATATGGGGCTCTAGGCACAAAGGTAGTCTTATCAGGGACCGCATTGGATTCTTTGGAGATTCTATCAGTCTCTTCTGCTATTGGCTCTTCTTCATAAGTAGAAGGTGGAACTACAGTATGTTCACTATCAGGCATGGCTACCTTATTATCTACCGTTTTACCACTTCTAAGGGTTGTTATAGAGTTTACATGATTAACTCTTTCTCTCTAGAGGATAGTTCATGAATTCCTCTGGGATTGGGTAGTGGTTGATTGGGGAACTTGCCCTTTTCTCTTTCGCTTAAAGACTCGACAATTAGACTAACCTTGGTTTTTATCTCGGAAATAGCATGAGAGTTTTTCCTGTAAACCTTTCTCAACTGTTTGCTTAAACACTGAACTGTTATGAGATAAGATGGTGAGAGACTCTTCTAAGCTCACGATTTTTTTATCCGACAAGTTCTGATACTGATCTGGCCCTAAATGGTTCTTAGTATACCCAAAACCCGGGAGTGTCTGAGAACTACTAGGCTGACCTTGACTTGGTCCCTTAGACCAAGAAAAATTAGAGTGGTTTCTCCAACTAGGATTATAGGTATCTGAATATAGGTCAAATCTCTGACGGTTTTCAAACCTAGAGTTGTTATAAAGGGCATGAGCTTTCTCTTCGCATCTAGCATGGTGTGATCCTTGATTCATTTTTAAGTCCTCTAGACGCCTAATAATATCTGACCTATAATCAATTCTATCAACCCTATGGATATGATTTATAGGTATTTCTGGTTCTCGCATAGATACCCATTGCCTAGTTTTCTCATATATCTCGATAAACTCGTCAAAACAAACATTTGGGTCCTGATGGGTGAATTCTCCACCACTAATTGTTTCTACCTGCATATGGGTTTCACTATCAAGGCCCTCATATAAAATTTGGGCCATGTGGGCTTTCTCAAAGCCATGATGTGGACACCGGTATAACAATTCACTAAACCTTTCTACATAATCATGAAGGGTTTCACCTAATTTTTGCTTAAAGGTTTGGATAGACTGCCTAACAGCAGCAGTCTTATGGTGTGGGTAGAATTTCTTAACAAATACCTCTACAAGACCATCCCAGGTGGTAATTTTTTTAGAAGGGATAAAATGATACCAATCGTTGGTTTTCTTATCGAGAGAGAAGTGAAACAAACGTAACCTAAGCACATCTTTGGAGACATTCGGATAGTTCATTGTGTCACAAATCATTTCAAAGTCTCTTATGTAGGTATACGGGTTCTCAATCCCTAACCCCCTAAAGGTACGAAGCATGCCAATTGTCTCAGGTTTAATATCAAATTGGATCGTAGAAGATGGTAGAACTACACCTGGGTCACGCAGTACTCTAGACGGGTTCAAACGATCTCTAAGGGTTTTTACCGGGACCTCATCATCATTTTCATTAACCATTTTGGAAAAAATAGAAGTACCACCTAAATATGTGTAACGGGTTGGACTCAAATTAAAAAGGTCGTTATCCTCAATTCTATCTCCTACCCGTTTCCAACGTCGCATACACAAGCAAGCTAGAATACTAGTGTTTAGCAAGAAATTGTGCACATGCAAATGCTGTGGTTCACTAATTCAGGTAAGTTTGGGTTACCTACAACAAAAATATCCCTACAGTCAAAGACTGGTCACAGGTACAAGGCTGAGGTTTGTGGTGTTTCGGGTGATAACGCCCAGAGGGTTCACCTTATTAAACCACGTGTTTTCCTAGAATCGGTGCCAGACGAATAATGCAATTGGTGTGTGCACGTGTAAAAAAATAAAAAATAAAATAAAAGAATGAAATAAAATATTTACAAAGAAAGAAATAAAATAATTATGTACAAATAAAACAAAACTAAAATAATAATAATAATACCTTATTTACAAAAACAAAATCTGGAGTACGCTACTTACCTTTTTTGGTAGGCAAATCCACAATAAATGAGAAATATAACCTGCAAAACAAAGACAAGACTATACCCAAAGTAAAATAAAATAAAATCAAATCAAACTAAACAAAAACTAAAAATAAATAAAAATAAAAATCTAAAACCTAACCTAAAGGCAAGTCCGCGTCGGCGGGGTCAAAAACTGATGTAGTTTTTACAGTGCTAAGAAAGGGGTTTGATTCTCGGACTCGTGAAGTAGATTTTACACTCAAATTATAAAATTAATCTAGCAAATAAAATAAAAGATAGTGATAATATTGAGAGATTATTGGGAATCAGGATTTCACCAAACTCTTATCATATGGTTCAATATTAATTCATAGACAATTATAGCTCCAAAAACAACAATTATTGGCTCTTAATCTTTGCCGGGGTAGATTTTATAAAACGTTAATTGTAAATGGTAAGCATGGGTTATCAAAACACTAAAGCTAAGCATAACCCATCAAACTAAATGACAACTAATTAATTTAAAATCATAATTCAATTTATATTGATGCAAAAATCATAAAAATAATTAAATAAAGTTACCACAGTGATGAGAATTGGCTTCCTCCGTCATCCCAGTGATGGGGTTTAGCTCCACATGGTAGAAACACGCTCAAAAGAATTTTTCATTGCTCAAAATGTGTTTACAAAGGTGAAAAGAGAGAAAAATAGTAAAACAGTCGCAAATACAGTTGCTAAAGGTAGCCTGCCAGTCGCTGGAAGTTTTTTGCAAGTGGATATGAAAAAGGATAAAGATCTTCTGTAGTTGAATAAACGACTGTTTCGCGACTGACCCTGTAAGCCTAATGTTCTTAGTGTTCTTCACAGCAGCAGCAGAAATACTTTTCCTGCAACTCTGATTTCTGGCTCTCTGGCTGTCTATTCTCTCCCCCAAAACTCTCCGTCCCCTTTTCTGGTATCTCAGAACCTCTTTTATACCCAACAGACCCCACAACAATCTTCTTTCCTTTTCTGCGATATCACGGGAATAATTCCATGATTTAGTTCCTTCACGCACCTGCATTTGGTTCTCTGCATCTTATGTTGCTCCTACACACTTCAACACGTTTCCTCTGAAGTAAAATACTCCCAAGACACACTCAATCCCCAAAAATAACTCGGAAAAATCCCGAGAATATTTCACTTTTCTGCTTCAACAAATCTCCGTGGAAACTTCCTCTGCTTTCTAATTCAAACAAGTTACCAGCCTTAGTCAACCATTACAAGCCCATATTAACCCAAAACCATAAGAAAATTTAATAGAAACTCGACAGAATCTGATCCAGAAAGTTACGCATGAAAAGATGACAAATGCCGGCCAAATATCTTGTTTTACTCCCAATCGAATTATAGACAATTTTGATCGAAACAAAGACCCATACCAGCCCTTTCTAGGTCCTAGGAATAAACCCATTTGATTTCAGCCATTGAGTCTCATTAAAACCCCTTCAGAACTCGAACCCTAAATCTGTCCAATATTTTCCCGCCAGTTTCATATTTCAAAAGGTTGAAGAAGATGGACACCCCTTAACAAAATCCGGAGGTGCCTTTAGCAATTGGGGGTGCCCCTTATCCATTTCTGGGGTGGAAATAGTAATTTTCTTTCACGAGTACAAACACCAAAAATACACCACTTCTTCGAATTCTTCCACCAACAGCAGCCGTCTCTTACCTCTCAGATCCACTTCTTCTCTTCAATTTCTCTACATCACTAAAGCTAATAGCTTTTCAGACATAACTTGCATCACTAAAGCCGACATGCTTTTCAGATAGAGATGAAGAAATAAAAGCAAATAATGAGAAATAATTCGCCTCCAATAGCAGTTGCACATGAAATGACACTGTAGCTCTTTTAAACGACGTTTCTTCTTCTTTTGCTCCAAAGTACCTAAAACTCAAAATTAAACATAAGATACATAATTTACAAGAAAACTTAGCTAAGAAAGCATAAACAATAGATAAATATCAAGGTGTTTTAGACACCTATCAAAGAGTCTGCCGCGTCTGCGTCCAGTCTTGGCGTGACTGGGACTACCTCATCTCACCCGTCTGCCGATGGCGACGAAGAAAAAGATGAGGAGGACGACGAGTAGAATGAGAATGATGAAGTCGTTGACCGAGGTGGTAATGACGATGACCGAGATGATAAGGAAGCCGAGGAAGAGGAGATCGAAGAGGAGAGAGTCGAAGAAGAAGAAGAAAATGAGGAGGAAGATCGCGATTTACAAGGAGAAGGTACCGATAATGAAAAAGTCGATGGAGGTCATGACATCATTAGTGGGGGTAAGGGCGAGAAGGACGCTGATGGTGGAGGTTCATCCCACATCGAGCCCACTGTTGGTGAATCCCAGGGCGTACCCAAGGGAGACATTGGCATGTCTTCTTCTCAACTCGTAGCTCCCTTTGTTTCCGCGGGCGCCTCCTTCGTCGCTGACCCTCCTAGCAAAGGCGACAAGCAAAGTACTGCTGGCATGTATGCTGCCCCTGGCTCTCCTTAGACGTTTGAGGTGAGCGTAGAACTAAACGCGCCCGATCCTGTGGATACTGAGAAGATCGATGCCCCTTGTTTAACTGATGCAGTCCAACCGTTAGAAGATCCGCTCGCTAGTGCGTCTGCTAAAAGTGGGGAGAAATCCCCAACTGTTGGTCCCCTGATCGCTTCTTCCAAACTACATGTCTTATCCATTTCGACTAGAGATGATGGAGAATCCTCAGTCGATGTCGAGCCGTTACCTTCTCCGTTTAATCGTAAACCATCTGCTTCTAATGAAGTCGGAAGGGATCTCAAATGACTGACGAAGAGATGAGAGGGTTCGTTAATCTGGCGGCTCAGGCTTTCAACAACGTCTTTGATTAATCGAAAGCTTTCGAGTTTGCTGAGTCCCATCATTTGTTGATTGTTCCTTCTTACTTTACGGTTGATGACGAGTCTCATCAAGTGGGTGCTTTGATGGCTGACCATATGGAGTTGAATCTCTATGAAGCCATTAAGAAAGCTTACTTCAACCATGAGCAGTTGGTCCATAGTGAGCGGTATATGATGCTTCCTAAGGCCAGTTTCGAAGAAATGAGAGCCTTTGTCGATGGTCACGCATATCTAATGTCGCATTTCTCCCAATTTAACGTAAGTCGACGGGTCGTGATTCTAGTATATTAATTTGTCTTTTCCTTTGGTGCTGACTTCGTTGTGGATAGGTGTCGAAATCGATGGAATGGTCTTACAAGCTGATGCAATTTTATCTCATGAGAGCTGCTGCCTTTCATGGTCATCTTGATGGAGCAATCAAGGAACGCGACTCTCTCATTTCTCAACTATCCGAAGAGCGTAACAAGGCTGTCGACTCTTCTAAATGGGATCAGGAGATTGAGAGGCTTAAAACTCAACTTTCAGCTGCGAACGAGAAGCTCTCTACTGCCGAGAAGCTTCGCGAAGATCATGAAAAGGCAAGGATTGAAGATCAGAATCAATTAACTGGTGTGTTATCTTTTCCTTTGTTTCTTTGCATTCCTTGTAATTAGCAGTCCGTCTGATTGCCAGTCGGTGAGTCTCCTGATCCTGCCACGTCTCGAGATGAAGATACCCGGCTTCCCCCAAAAAGTTTCTGATTTAGAAGACGAGGTTAAGCGGCTGAATGAAATACTGCCAAATGGTTATATCCTTTTTACCAAATTAAGGAAAGAACATCCCGATCTTCAAACTGAGCACCGACTCTTAGAGGATAAGCGTAATCGTGAATACTCAGAGTATACTGCAGACCTTAGCTGGCAGCGATCCACGATTGTCAAAATGAATTGAGAGTCGAAACATATGACTTCTCGGATCGCGTATCTGGAACGAAGTCGTGATAATGCTCGTGCCGACTTGAAGGCTTCTAATCTTTCCAATCATGATCTTCGAGGGAAATTACTGAAAATCCGTGACGATAAGCGAGTCGTGGACATTCAGTGTGTGAAACTTTCCAAGAAAATTGAAGATTTATCTGCGGAACGTGACCAACTTTATCATAAAGCTTCCATGCTTAAGACTGAAGTAGATCAAAAGGATTTTGAATATCGGAATCTCTTCACTGAGTGTCAACATTTTGAGACGGGGAGAGACGATTCTTTGAGATCCTTAGAGAGTTCTCGTGCCTCTGTCCGAGGTTGTATCTTAGTGGGTCGTCCTTTTCTATTTCACATTTTCTGCTTGTCTGCATACTGATAAATTATAAATTTTTTGACTTTTACAGAGCTTACTGACAAACTTGGGATCGTTGAGAACGATCTGATCTTGCGGATAGTACTAGTCGTGAGTCGAATCTTTCTGGTGAAGTCCAGCGACTTAAGGAACAGATAATGAAGACTGCTCAAAGCTACCAGTCGCTCATGTCCGAGGAGAAGAAAAAGAACGAAATGCTTTATAAGTTTAAAGCTGCGGATCCATTGCAACTACTGTTAATGCGGTTTATGATAAGATTGAGAATATGCTTCCCAATCAAAAATTCAACTTCAAGAGGCCTCCCCGGCCTGAAAATCCATCTGCCCTCTAAGTAGGCTATGTTTGATCTTTGGATTTCTTTTTTGGATTTTTTGGGTTTATACAATTGGATTTTTTGTTATTTTGGTTGTGGGTTTGTGGGTTTTGATTCTTGCTGAATTATATGTTGCCCCCTTTTCTATTTGAATGGAATGTGTTTATTTACAGTAAGTTTTGGGTATTGATTTATATGTACAAAGCTTGTTACTATGTTACCTTGAATCATAGAAAAGATGATGAGTTATGTTCTATTCATATAGAAAAATCAATCATACAATCCTTAGTGATAACACGTTTCCTAATGGAATGTGTATCTATACCTTTTGACTGAATCATGCACTGTGCTTTGTCCAGCCTGGGCCAGGGAAGTCGTAAGCAAGTGGATCCGATTAGCGATTCCACTATTGGTTAGATATTTTAGTTGTATGTCATCTCTTTTTGATCGATGTTTTGGGGACTAGCCCAAAACAGTTGGGGACTACTCTTCCAATTTGGGGGTGGATATTTGAAATAATTTTGGGTCACCCCTTATCTAATATTTTTTTTAATACCAAATTTACCCTTGGTAATTAAATTAGTTAGATTAGTTAGTGTTAGTGTAATGATTAATTAGTGATTATTTAGTGATTAGTGAGTTATTAATAGGATAGTTTTGTTAGAATGAGATAAAGAAGAAGGAGAAGAAGAAGAAGAAAAGATGAAGAAAAATAGGGAAGAACCCAAAAAAAATTATTTTGAGTTTAGTAAATATGTTATGAGTGATTCATGTGATGATACCTCCTCCTCAAAATCAGAACCTCCTTCATCTCCTAAACTATTTGTCAATACTTCTAACGATCCGGGTATGAGTTATTTCTTAGATGATGAATGCTTTTTTCCCCAAACTCAAGCTAACGACCCAAATGATGAATTTTATCAGCCACAACCAGAATATGAAGTTATGGTTACTCAGGTATGTCTCAAATTTAGTTAATGTAGCTTGAATTGTGCAAAAAAAATAGGCCAAATCGAAAATTTCAGGAAGAAATTTCGGCTAGGTGATAGTAGTTCGGTTAGCAATTCTGCCAAAAAGGTAGCCGAACTCTCCTGTATGTGCAGTTCGGTTATTCATTTCAGCATACGCAGGTAACCGAACTCTGTTTTAATGGAGGTTTTTGAGAGTTCGGTTATCTTTTTCCAGAAAACGTTGCCGAACTAATTTTATAGAGTATACAGTTAATGGTTCGGTTCAGTCGAGTTTATTCCTTTTGTTACCGAACTTAATGTTCGGCAATCTCGCAAATCACCTTCATTGAATAGATAACCGAACTCTATAGTTCGGTTTAGTCAATTGTATTAATTATGTTGCCGAACTATAGTTTTGAAATATCCAAAGAACAAGTTCGGCAAGATCGCAAATTTTTTATCATAACCGAACCTTTTGTTCGGCAGGATCGCATATTATGTTTACATTGCCGAAAATATAAGTATTTCTTATTTTTAGTTGGTATTGACGTTGTGCTATTACTCGTAGGTTGCATCTGATCCAATAGAACCAATGGAAAATCAACCTACCCCTGTTGATATTTTGTACGATGACACGTCACATCACTACATGAATGACTTGGTATTCAAAAGTCCTTTAGAGGCAAAGAGTTGGGCTAGACAACATGCACTAAAAGACATGTGCGTATTAGTATTGAATGGGAGAGAGAGCAAACCCCGCTTTGAAATGGTTTGTGAGAGAAGCGGTGATCCCGATAAAAGCCACAAGAGGAAGGGTTATGTTTATAAAGGAAAGACAAATAGAAAGAACAAAACTTTCTCAAAGAAGATTAAATGCCCATTCAAGCTTGCATTTAATTACAACAAAGAATTGGGTGGATGGGTTCTCTACAAGGTTATGGAAGGTTGTCATAACCACCCTCGTCCGGAGCATCTTGAAGGACATTTCATGGCGGCCAAGCTAACTCCTGAAGAGATGGATAAGGTAGCTAAAATGAGGAAAATGGATCTTTCACCGATTAAAATGCTCCAAATACTAAAGGAGGATAACAAGGATAACCACTCATCTTTGTCCACCATTTATAATGCAATAGTGACAATTAGAAAGAAGGAATGGAGAGATAGACAAGTGATGCAACAATTGTTTTTTTTGGCCAAAGAGAAAGACTACGCGGTTCAAAGGATGTGGATTCGGACGGAGAGATAACACAACTCTTCATTGCGCATCCAACGAGTGTTCAATTGGCTCAATGCTTTCATGAAGTTCTCATAATGGATTGTACTTATAAGACGAACAAGTACGAGATGCCATTGTTGAATATTGTTGGGCGTACTTCGACGCAGTCACCGTTTACCGTGGCGTTTTGTTTTTTAAGAGACGAGCAAGAACCTAGTTACATTTGGGCACTACAACAAGTTAAGGCAATCTTCCGAGGTGATGATATTCCCGGGGTTATAGTGACCGAAAATGAAGTCGCATTGATGAATGCAATAGAGGTAGTGTTTCCATTAGCACACAATATGCTTTGTACATTCCATATATGGTGTAATTTGATAAATAGGTGCAAGCCAATAATTTGTCCACCCAAGAAAAAAGGATATGAAGAGATTAAGATGTTACCGGAACATGAACGAGCGGATGCAAAAGAGGAAGTTGAAAAACAATACGCTCTAAATTACGCTAAATGGGTTGCTTTCAACAGTGAATGGGAATCATTGTGTTGGTCTCTTACCGAGGAAGAGTATCATCTAAATCTTGCGGAGTTTATCGCCCATTGGGATACTCCCGATTCTCCCGGTGTTGTATCATATGTTCTTCGCCAATGGTTGGAACCACACAAAGAGAGGTTCGTTAATGCCTATACCAACCAATATAAACACTTGGGAAATCAAGCGACAAGTTTAGTAGAGTCGGCTCACCATCGGTTGAAAAAGAATCTCTTTGGATGTGTTGATAATTTCGTAACCGTGTGGAATGCTATGGAAAATTACTTCAAGCGCGACATTGATAAAATTAAAGAGAAATTCCAAAAAAGTCGTATATTCAAAATGACCGGAAAATACGCCGACCACCCATTGTTCAAGGGAATCCATTACAACGTATCTCGGCAATGTATGAAGTTGTTGATCATAGAAGTCGAGTTGATTGATAAGTGGGAAACCAAGAGGGATGAGGTGTGTGTATGTAACATGAAGAAGTCTATGGGACTCCCTTGTCGCCATATGATAATCAACTACGAGCATGGCGTAATCCTTTTAAGAGACATTGATCCATATTGGAAGCATCTAAGTTTCATCCCTCCTCCAAAGGGAGAAGAAGCCGGAGAGGAGTTTGGTGATAACGACATGGGTAGAACCGTACTAGAGATGTATCGTTGCATGAACAAGCTCCAAAAACAAATATTTTGGGATGACATGAGGAAAATCATATATCCACAAACTTCGAAGAATGTTTATGAACCGTCAAAAGGCAAATGCAAAGGTAGGCCAAGCAAAAAAGAAACTAAAAAACAACTAAGAGAATATGCAAAGGTGTTACGTAAGAAGAAAAGTGAGCAAACCCCATTTACTAGAGATCCATCGGCCCATGAGTATACCGCGGAAATGTACTTGGAGCAAACCAAGAAAAGGGGTAGGAGTATTGAGGAGAAAGGCGAAACAAGTGAACGAGATTTGAAGAAAAAAGGTACGATGTGTCCATCTCAACCAAGCCAACCATCTTCCGGCGACGTGAAGCTTAAGTCTCCAATTTTCCCTATTCAACCATCTTCCCTAGACGTGAAGCTTGATGCTCCAAATAAAGACTATTTGAATGATCTACCTCTATACATTAGAGAATACGTTATATCCACCGACGACGTTCCTCCGGATGGTAATTGTGGTTTTCATGTTGTCAATCAGCAACTTGGGCCTTTCATCGAAGGTGCAAAGCTAAATAATGGGTGTGCAATCACTCATATAAGGCAAAGATTGTTGTCCAAACTAAAGGAGAATCCGGCATTTTACAAGACAATGTTGTGCGATGGGATGGGTAGTCTCAATGAGCAATTTGTTAAGTATCAACGTCGTCTTCATGGGGGCCATCCGATCACAAGGGATTATTAGATGAGCATACCGATATGTGGACACTTAATCGCCGAGGCTTTTAATTGTGTGGTTCATTATTTCTCAAAGTATGCTAGTTTCACCTTCACCCCGAAAACAACCGTATGTGTCGAGCAACTCAAACGAAGGAGATGTGTGATGGCATTGACTAACAACAACCACTTTATAGGCATTCGTTTAAAACCCGATTGTCCACTGCCTCCAATATCCGGAAACTCTTTTTGGCCTGCCTTTAACTACAATATAATGTTGGGTTGGTGTATTATGTATGAGCATAACATGGAGATGTGGAAAGCTTTGTCGAAATCTGACGAAATTGTACATGAAGGTCGAATTTCACTTGATGATGATTAAATGACACATGCAATGGAACTAAGTATGCTTATCAATGTAATACTATGTTTTTTGAAGTGTGGTATTCATTATCGAGTTAATGCTAGCATTCTATTGAGTTGACAGATAATAGTTCGGCAACCTGTATTTTTGTGCAGGTAACCGAACTAAAGTTCGGTTACCTGGTGAAAAAATACAGTTTGCCGAACTCATGTTTTATATGAGTCTTCAGAGAAAGTTTCGGCTACAATTGATATTATACTTTCCTAACCGAACTAGAAAGTTCGGTTACAAGCTAGAAATTTAGATAACCGAACTTTTTACCTGAAGCCTCAGGGGAGATTTCGGCAACCAGTTTAAATGTTGCGAGGTAACCGAACTCTGTCTTCGGCAACCTTGTAGTATTTAGCTGTTCGCCGAAAATTCAGTTCGGTGACCATTAATTAGTTACAGGTTACCGAACTAACCTGTGTTTAAATTTCAGGTTGCCGAAAAAAATCCTGTATTCAAAATTTCTTCCATATAAAATTGAAAACACAAACCCAATTTAAATTAAAAAAAAAAACAAGGTTCTAAAACAAATATAAAAGTTGTTATACATACCAAACTACGAAATCCTTAACTAATTGTTTAAAACACACAAACATACGAAATTAAACCATACGAAATCCATAACTAAGAAGTTTTATGAAACTAAAACCATACGAAATCACCAACGACCACCACGACGAACCCTTTTACCACTTCCTTGTTTACCACGAGTTTTAGGTTGAACTTCCTCATCACTTGGGGTTTCATCTACTCGTCCGGTTTCCTCCATGGTGCGACTTGAACATTCTCCTTGTTGTCGACCCCTATTCAATTGCTTAGACCTACTTGGCTCCATCATTCTTTTAGTTATAAGACCCTCCCACTCGCCGTAGTAGTAGGTTTGTTCCTTAGTCGACATCGGCTCTCCACTGCGGATTTTAGCCATCAATTTCTTCAATAATTTCGTACCCTTCTTCACCTGATTCCAATTTTAAGCATAAGTAAATATATTTTCAATACTTTCAAACAACAAGGAAGTATAAAAGAAGACATTTTCTTAACACATTATCCCAAAACATTTTTGCTTCTTCTCCACAAATAGGCATCTCCTTCTGAGCTCTCTTAGCCTCCCTCTCCTTTGCCTTCCCCTTCGCCTTATCAGTCTTAGCTTGTTGTTCTCTATTTATCACAAAAGGATGACTAATTTCTTGATAAAACACCGTATAATCTTCATCACATGCATTTACATCTCCACCACAAGGTACACAATCACCTAAAGGTAAGTAGTAGTTACGAAGTGCATTCCAATGTCCTACCGTAGGAGTTGGTTCATGTTTTGGAACAAAATATTTCTCGGTGTTCTTTGTTCCTTGAACCACCAAATTGAAATTTTCATTCTCCACGTCGGGATCCATTTGGACACAACAAATTTGTCTTAGTATTCTCCTTGGATTATATATTGCGTATCCATTATGATACCAAATTGGTCCATAGTAAGCCGTGACGGTAGAGAAACCATTCAGATCTTCTTCATCTACAGAGACATCATCGGGTACGGCGTATGGGTGAAATACCACATCGTTCACCGTAAGTTTATCCAATTTCTCCCTCAACGAAGTCAACTGCTCTTCTTTAGACTTCTTTTGTGCGTCCAAAAACAACCATTTTCCAGCTGTAGGTTCGTCATAGGGATAAGCTGTCTTTTCCCTAGCCAATCCCAATGAAGGGAAGTGGTCATAAATCCAAACCTATGCGAAAATACGAAAATATTAATCCATATACATGAAAATTGATTTGGAAGCATAAAATTTAGGCGAATAATTTGCTAACTAACAATGTAAAAGGTCACCTGAATAAGAGTTAAGTAACCTCCAATTTGATTTTTCTTAATCCTCGACCCTTTGCTCATCTCTCCTAGAAAAAAAGCAAGCACCCCAGTGGCCCAAGAGTATTTGTTAATCTCATCGAGATTCTCCAAAAGCTGTAGATAATGTGCATCCACCCTATTTCCAGAAGTGTCTGGGAAAATGACGGTTCCTAGCTGATATAACCAATAAGCGGTGACATGATGCCTAAGGGTCTCCTGGTCCATCACAAACTTTCCTTTCTACACCTTCTATCTTGTCCCTCCAAATGCTTCCTTCAACTTTACCAACTTGAATTTCTTCAACCTCTTCTTAAAGGCTCCATTTGTCTCTCTTGGATTATACTCATCGCCACGTTTAGGGGACCTCACAGAACGTCTAAACTCACATTGAGCCTTTCTTGCATCCCATCCTAGACATTTTAGAGCCAATTCTTCAAGAGCTTCATAATGCATCGAGGGGTTGTAGCCTTCTCGAAGACATTTACCTTCAACTGGTAAGCCGGTTATTCTCGAGCAATCGTCGGGAGTAATTCCCATCTCGCCAAATGGAAGATGAATTGTATATGTCTCGGGATAGTACCTCTCAAGAAATGCGGATACGGCAACAACGTCAAAATCCGCATGTGCATCCTCTATAGCTCTCCATAACACACACTGTTTCACCTTTGCTTGAAAATCGTTACACTCCAAAGATAGATCCCATTTGGATGCCTTTTGACGCCGAATAAGACGTACTGCATCATTATGATCCTACGAAAAAAACATAACACTATTAATACTTGACGAAACATGTCCCAAAAAAAAACATTTTGTTAGGTAAAAATGAACTTAAAGAATACCTTTGTCGCATAGATCTTCGCAGCCCATGAGTGTTTGTAGCCAAACAATGTGGCCCCTCCATCATTTGGAGTACCATAAGTTGGGTTCACTGGTGGCAAACACAAATTATCAGGGGGAATGTGTGAGTATCTATCACAAGGAGGCTTCCGCTTCTTTTTCTCTTTAACAGGAACTATTTCTTGCTCTTCTTCCTCTTCCTCCACTTCATCCTCTTCCTCCTCTTCCTCCTCTCCCTCATCTTCTTCCTCTCCCTCTTCTTCATCATCCTTCTCTTCCTCTTGTCCTTCTCCTTCTTTCCCTTGTCCTTGTTCTTCTTCCTCTATATTCTCAACATGTTCTATTTGTTGTTCAACCTCTTCATTTCCTTGGTCTTCATTTCCTTGCTCTTCTTCATCATTATTATCTTCTTCAATAACATTATGATTTGTATTCTCCATCACCTCTTGATTGACTTCCTGTAATGATCCCCCTCCATGTTTTACATTTTTAGTACCACGGTTTCGGAAATCCAGGTGTATCCTACCGCGAGGGGTTGGAGTTCTCAAATCTTCGGCTACGTGGGGATTAGATTTTTTCCCTTTGTTCCTAACGAATGAAAACCACATTATTAGCTAAACAGAATATTGTCTTATCAAATAAAGATGAACATGGGATTACATCAAACACAAAATGTTAACAGACTAAAGTTCGGTTATCTGGTATAAGTTGCGAGGTAACCGAACTACAAGTTTGTATGTGACAGATCAAAGTTCGGTTACCACATAGAAAGTGCGAGGTAACCGAACTATATTTTATCAAAGTTCAGTTACCTATATAAATTTATCTAGGTAACCGAACTCATATTTTTCATATAAAGGAGTTCGGTTACGTTATTTTTAAGCGAGCTTACCGAACTTCATAGTTCGGTTACCTTAAAATTACTAATTGGCCAAACTGTTCTTCATATTGAAAGTTCGGTTACCTATATAAATTTATCGAGGTAACCGAACTCAAAAATTTTATATAAAGAAGGAGTTCGGTTACGTATTTTTTTTTACGAGCTTACCGAACTTCATAGTTCGGTTACCTTAAAATTACTAATTCGCCGAACTGTTCTTCATATTCAAAGTTCGGTTACCAAATTCTAGGGTTTTCAAAATTTCTCCTAGCCGAAATCTCTACTGTAACTACCATTTTCAATGGTTTTTGATGATTTCTTCAACAAAAAACGATTCAAAGGAATGGGTATGAAGGAAATTACCTGCGGATTTTCATTTTGATGGAATCAGACTCCTTGGTTGATGTTGGATGCTTCAATTCGTCTCCCAACTTTGGTTGAAGTTGTTTATCAACTTCAAATTGATTTGGGAGATTCGCTATGCTAGCCAGACCCGGACTCAATCCGGGAATTCTTGGTGTCTGCTTAGAACGCATTGTTTTATAAAATTGATTAATCGACGATGAATTTTTTCAAATCGACGATGTATACGAAGAAGAGGAGAAGAAGAAGAAGAGGAGGAGAAGAAGAAGAAGAAGAAGAAAATAAAAAATATGTGTTTTAAAACTGATTTTTGGTTTTAATTTAGGGGTTAGATTAGTGGGTAGTGGTTAAATTAGTGGGTTATTAGGATTAGTTATAACCTTAATTAGGATAATGGCAGATTAGTCTTCCCTAATCTTTTAGGACACCCCTTAAAATTTTGGGTGGACATTTGAATAACAAAGTAGTCCCCCACTGTTTTGGGCTAGTCCCCAAAACATCGTTCCTCTTTTTTGGGTGGACGTTCTTACATTTATTGCCCCCTAATTGAGGCATTCGCCTGGGGTGTCTGAGATTGTATCTGAGAATAATTTGCCTTGTGACCTTAGTTTGCGAGTCGTAGTCTATTTCTTGATGATCCGAAGTAGTAGAAAAAAGGACACTGAATTGATAGACGTAAGCCGAATGTCATTGATCGGTGAGGACAATCATTCCTCTTCAGAGATGGAAACAATTAGCGCGACGCGCGTCTTCCTCTTCTGATTGAAAAATTTTGCATGGTCGCGATTCCGCGTCATGCCTTTTCCTATGGGTAGTAAAGCTTCAGGTATCTGGCATTCCATGGGTGTTGTAGGACTTCTCCTTTTAGATTGCGTAAATAATATGAGCTCTTTCCATCTACGTCATGAATCGTGAATGGTCCGCCCCAATTTGGTGCCAGTTTGCCCCACTTTTTATTTTTATGATATATCGGGATCTGCCTTAAGACGTATTTCCCTTCTACAAAATTACGCAGTTTGACTCTTTTGTTGTACTCCCTAGCTAACTTTCGTTGGTAGTTTTCCATCTTCTGTAGTGATGTATCCCTTCTTTCCTCCAAGTCATCCAGCTTCTGTAACATGAGGTCCGTTGTGAGATTCTTTTCCCATGCCTCCGTGCGTGTAGTTGGGAGTATGATGTCAGTAGGGATGATCGCCTCTGCTCCAAATGTAAGTAGGAATGGAGACTCTCCAGTCGCTTCCCGTCTCGTTGTGTGATAAGCCCATAACACGTTATGTAGTTGCTCGCACCATCTGTTCTTGTGTTCATCCAATTTTCTTTTGAGGTTGAGAGCAATCGTTTTGTTTGTCGCTTCCGCTTGACCGTTACTCTTTGGGTAGATAGTCGTGGATTTGTTTTTCTGGATATGGAAAGTGTCGAACAACATGTCAATGTTCTTTCCTGTCAATTGCTTTCCGTTGTCCGAGAGTATTGCTGCCGGGATACCATATCTACAAATGATGTTTTCCCAAATGAAAGTGAAAACATCAATGTCTCTAATGCGAGCCAATGCCTTGGAATCTACCCATTTGGTAAAATAATCAGTAGCTATGATCAAGTATCTCCATATTTTGGACCCTTCGATGAATGGTCCGACTATGTCGATTCCCCATTTCACGAATAGCCAAGGACTAGTGACGGAGTTTAGTTCGGTTGCAGGTGCTTTTATTTTTCTTGCAAATCTTTGGCATTCCTCACATCTCTTTGCCACGTTGGTCGCGTCCTTGAGCATGGTTGGCCAGTAATATCCTTGCATTTGTGCTTTATGAACCAATGATCTTCTTCCACTGTGGTTTCCAGCGTCTCCATAGTGAATGTACTTGAGTATGAGTAGCCCTTTGGTCCTGGATAGGCATCTCAGGAGCGTCCCCAAAAATGATCGTCGGTACAATATTCCATCCCTTAGCTCGTATATGGAGGACTTCGATTGAATCTTTCATGCAGCCAATTCTTCTGCGGGAAGAGTTCCGTCAGCTAGGTATGAGTGTATTGGTTGCCGCCAGTCGTATTCTCCACTGTAGTCCAGATCTTCCATTGATATGTCTGGATGTGTTGGTGCGTCGTCTTATGGTTTGTCCTCTTGAATGAATTCACCCACGTCTTCGTCCATTTCTTCTTCGCCTATTGCTAGGGTTGTGCCCAACTGCACTAAAGGTTTATACACCCTACATATCTTAATGCTAGTCACCTTCTTGTCTCTCAACATTGAGGATATGAATGCTAAGGCATCTGCATGTCTGTTGTCCTTTCTGCAAAGATGTTGAAAGACGACATTTCCTATTTGGGCTGCCAGTTCCTGAGCTAGACGCATATATGCGTTCAAGGTTGTGTCGTGAGCATTGTATCTTAGTTCGATCTATCTGACCACCAACTGTGAGTCGCTCGTAATGCGCACATTGTCGATTCCCAGCTCCAGGGCGAGACGTAACGCGTGGATCAAAGCTTCATATTCCAAAACATTTTTGGTATGTTTACCAAATTCTAATCTAAACACGTGGACCATTCTAACCCCTGCTGGCGTGACTATGACAATACCGATATCAGCGCCTTCTCTGTTACTTGATCCGTCTATGAAGATCTCCCACCTTATTTCATTTGACGGCTTAAGAATGTCAGACGTTGGATCTTCGTTGTCGTCTTTTAATTCAGGGATGTCGTCTACCTCTTGCTTTACCTTGAGTGGTGGATCAGCAAGAAAACCTACCAAGACCTGAGATTTGATTAATGTTCTTCTTTCAAAGATGATATTGAATTGTTCGATCTGGGCATTCCACTTCGCGACTCGTCCCTCCTTGTTTGAACTCTTCAACATCGCGCCAATCTTATATCTGGTCAACACTCTAACGTAATGGGACAAGAAGTACGTTCTCAATTTCCGTGTTACGAAGACCAGTGCTAAAATGAGCTGTTCAATCTTCATGTAATTTCTTTATGCCGCATTGAGGGTCTTGCTGACGTAATAGATTGGTTGTTCACCATTGTCTTTGGTTCTGAATAACACGGCACTGACTGCATTTCTGGTGGAGGCTAGATACATGGCTAGCACCTCTTCTGGTTCTGGCTTCCGTATGATGGGGATGCCTGCCAAATGTTCCTTTATCTTCTAAAAATCCCTTTCGGAGTGGTCCGTCCATATGAATCTGTTCGACTTTTGAAGAGTGTTGAAGAACGGTTTACAGTAGTCGGATGATCACACGATGAATCTGTTCATTGCTACCAGCTTTCTATTTAATTTATGTACCTCCTTCAGGGTTGATGGTGACGGCATTTCTATGACGTCCTTTACCTTTGTTGGATCTACCTCGATTCCTCTCTGCGTGACTAGATAACCCATAAATTTTCCCAACGTGACTCCAAAGGTGCATTTCTCTGGGTTGACCTTCATACGATACTGTATCATTGCTTTTAAAATTTCTTCAAGGTCTTTGACATGATTTGCAGACTGCCTGCTTTTAACTAGCATGTCATCGACGTAGACTTCCAACGTCTTCCCTATCCATTTTCCAAACATGGCATCGACTAACCTATGGTAGGTTTCCCCAGTGTTTCGTAGGCCGAACGACATTCTGCTATAGCAGTATAATCCTCAAGGGGTAAAAACGCGGTGTGCTCCTGATCTTCTTAGGCTAGAGCGATCTGATTGTATCCCGAATGACCATCCATGAGTGATAGTATTTAATGTCCATACGTAGCTTCAACCATCTGATCGATGTTTGGTAACAGATAACTATCTTTTGGACATGCTTTGTTGAGATTGCTGAAGTCGATGCAAATCTCGACTCCATTGTTCTTTTTAGGTACGATTACCATGTTTGAAATCCACGTAGGGTATTTGAATTCCTTAATGAATCCCGCTTCCAATAGCTTTTCCAATTGCTTCTCAACAGCTGGTATTCTGGGGCGACTTTTCGGATTTTCTGGCAGACCGGTGTCGTCCCTGGTTTGATTTTCAGTTGGTGGCTAACAATACTCGGGTCGATTCCTGGCATATCCTTCATGCTCCATGCAAATACTTCTTTATACTTGACTAACAATGCCGTGAGCTCATTCTATTGATCCTCCAGCATCATCGTTCCGATTTCTATCAATCTTGGAAGCTCTTCCGATCCAATGTTGATGTTTTTTGTTTCTTCGACTGTGGTGAAATTGCTCTTTAGCTCCCCGAGGATTGGAGCCTTCTTTAATTGTTATTTGTGTCTGCCCTCATCGTCCTTTGTTCCAAACGTACTGGCGATCATGCTAGGATCTTCCTTGTTCGTCTTGCGAAGAAGCTCTCATGATCCTTCCCATTTTTTTGCGGCCCGTTCTTTCCTTGCCCTTCGTTTGCTTTCACTTTTTTCAGTGTTGATTCTGAGATCAGTCGCATTGCATTCGCGGGCTGCAGCTTGGTCGCCTTTGATCTCGTTCTCGCCTTCTGGTACAGGGAATCGCAAATGCTGGTGGTAGGTTGATGCTACGCCCTTAAGTCGATGGACCCAATACCTTCCCATGATCGCGTTGTAAGGATACAGAGCGTTTACAATACTGAATCTCGCGATCACCCGCAGCGATCCGACCTTGACTTCCAAGACTATTTATCCTTTTGGTATGGATACGGATCCATTGAAACCATATATCACATAGTTGGAGCTTGTCATTCTATCGTGTGGGTATTCCATCTTTTTATAAGCGTCGTAGAACAGGACGTTGAGCGAGCTTCCCCCGTCAATAAGGATCCTAGATACATTAAATTTGTCTACCAGAAGGGTTAGTATGAGATGGTCGTTGTGGGTCTCGATGTCCTAATCCACATCTCGATTGAAAAGATTAGCGGGGCGGCCATCCAGTCTTCCCATGGTTCTGCCACTCTGCCACTGATTTTAAAATTTCATGATCCAAGACCCTTTTGCGTACCCTTTGGTTTAGATCCGCCAACATGGTCGTCTCTGCCTCCATGACGTATGAGATAGTGTTAATGTACTTGCGCCCTTCTGGGAGTTGTACATGTTTATCTACAAAGTTCGTCGTAGTGGTCGCGGATGGATCAATGTACTCCTTCAAGCTTCCTTCATTTATCATATCATGGATTGCATGTCTCAGGTTCTTGCAGCGACCGTGGTATGTTCATAGAAAGCATGATAGTCGAAGCAGTCCTTTGTGTTCTTGACTTTGTTGGGTTGCTTCCCCTTGGGAAAAGGCCACTTAAAATTGGGTCGATTCTGGACTTATTTCAAGATCTGGTCTATGCCTTTGTTCAGTTTGGTGAAGAATCTGTCCTTGAAACATTCTCTTTTTCTAGAGGATCCGTGATCTCGACGAGATATCTTATCGTCTCCCTACTGCTCGGGGTCGGCTTGTCGCTTGCTGGTTTTACTGAGTGAGTGCGATGTGCAGTTGTCCCTTGACTTTTTCCGATGTTCCTGGGATTGTCTCTCTACATTTCCTCCAGTTGGATGTACTTTGCCTGGATGATCCTAAGCTCTCCTTCCATTTCTATGGGTGAGTTGATGGTACAAAATTCTTCAAAGATTCGAGATTGCCTGTCGAGGCCGTATTTGTAACAGTTGATGGCGAATATTGGGTCAACCTTTCCTATTGATTGGCAAATCTTTACCCATCGATCCATATATTCTCTCAACGTCTCCTTGGGGCCGATGGACAAGATAAAGAGTTTGTCCATCCCTGTCTTATCATTCATATTGTACATGTACGTTTCGAGTAATACTTTCGTGAGATGCTTGAAGGTATCAATGGAGTTGGGAGGCAGGTTGTCGAACCATGTCATTGCTGACGACTTCAGAATTGACGGGAAATATCTGCACATGACGACGTCATTCGACTCCCAATGAGCCATTGCGCGCGAATAATACCTTAGGTGAGTTGTAGGATCTCATCTCCCTTCATAACAGTTGAAGGTTGGCAGAGGTCACTTTGCCTGGATTGGCGATGTCATGATGTAATGAGTGAACGGGGTGGTCCGTGCTTCACGAATGACTTCCTCTAGTCGAGCCCCTCCTCCTTGCTTGGACTTTAGGCAATTTAACTCTTCCCTCCACAATTACATTTGGTCGAACATTTCTTCCACCATGGTGTTCGAGGTGAAGCCGGATCCTGCTGGTCGATAAGATGGGTCGTCTTGACTATCAAGATCGTCGTCGTGTTGCCTCCGAGTTCGAAGCGGTGTGGGGGTGATGACCAGGTCCCCATGATCGTTCCTCGTCTTCCTTTGATCGGCGACTTTGGATGCTCCTTGTTGATCAGGTCGTCGAGGTCGTGATCCTTCGACGCCATTTTCATCATTTCCTTCAACGTTTGGTTCTCCTGAGTGAGGTATTGCAGAGCGTCTAAATATTATTTTTGGTTCTACAGCGCTTCCTTGAGCATCGTTGTCATTTGTATGGTCTCGCTAGATTGGACCGGAATTGCACCTTGATGTTTAACTCCTAGCTTTTCCAGGTATACGAACTTCGCTACTACTGCTTCCTCTGCGGCTTTCTGGGCTGCAGTTTCTGCTGCTGCGATTGCTGCTTAGGTTGGATTTCCTCTCGTGCTACCATCAACGACAATTTTGATGTGTGGCGAAGGAGGATCCGTTGTTAGATTGTTTGTGTCGGAAAAATTTCTCTGACGACTCCGGTCCGTGGTAGTCGCTCTCCGATGACCAACTCCAAGTTTGCGGTCTTTGGGGTTGACGTCGTGGGCGAGTTAGTCTCTCCTGTTTGCTCTACATTGGTTAGAACTATTGATGCTTTTGCCGCCATTAAAGCCTTCGCTGCTTTATCTTCTATCACTTTAGTTGCGAACGCTTTAGCCGTCGCTGCTTTTGTGGCCGCTGCTCTTGCTTCTCTTTCTCGGATGGCTTTCTCCTTAGTCGCTTTATCTTCTGCCGCTTTGTCCGCTTCGGCCTTTTCTCTAGCGACTCTTTCGGAAATTTCGCTTTGGTCGTCAGTGACTTTCAGTTGATTTTTTGATGAAGCCCTCGTATTGCGCTTTGTTCCCTGTGGGACCATGTCTTTCGATTTCTCCATTCGTAACCTGAAGGAATATCAACAGAAAACGCCAAGGCAACAAACTTCGCGTTTTTTTTTTTTGATAAACTTAAATAGTCGTTGGTTTGATCAATAAAGAGAGTTTTTTTTTTAAGATGAAAGAGGTTGAAATCGTAATGTGATATCATATATGGCCCGCTGCTCATAACTTGAGGACTTTTGGAAGTTGATCAACTGGATCTGGAGTTTGGGTTTTATGATAAACCAAGTGATGTATGTCTTTCCAACACGCATAGTATGATCTATACGATTGTCACCCGAGGAGCTTCCTTTGTAGCTCTCAGGTTGTTTTGATCATGGTACCGGCGGGTTACCACCGGGTAATACTAGTACCTTTTCAATCGAGTTAGATCTGATATTCCTATCATGAAAACAGAAAGTCTTTCGGTTTTCTCTTCGAGCACGAGGATGCCGTGAAATGAAACTTCGTAATATGATTAGGTATATCCCCATTTCTAATGTCATTTGTTTGACATAACGAGGCACTTATCCGAAGGTATTCATGACTGTTATGGAGCAACATTCATGCCTTCAGATCCCAGCAGATCTGGCATTTCTACCGTGAAATCATTAAAAAAAAAAAAAAAAAAAAAAGTATACGGAAAGTAAATATTTTTGAGAAAAGGTTTTAAAGGGAAGATAAATCTTTTACCGATAACCCTCCCTGTTTCTAGCGCCAAACTGTAACCGCTAAAAATCCATTTAGTGGATCTAGCCGTTTACGTGTAGGCATCATCGAAATCGACACTAAATATCATGAAACCTAATCTATGTAATCGATTTCTACTTGGACACGTCATCTAATTCATAATAAAGATGCAGGAAATATAAATACCGAATAAGTAAATGACACGGACAGATTTACGTGGTTCAGCCGTATCCTACATCCACGGGGGTAAATGAGTTTGAGTTCTTACTAGATGTGCTTGAGTGCTACAAGATTTGATGAGCTAAAGAGTAGGGAAAATAAAAGTGTTTAGTATTGGTATCCCTCCCTCTCTCTAAGCCTAGCTCTCCTCTCCTGAAAGTCCAACCCCTTTTCACTCACATGAGCTTGCTATTTATAAATGAATGACATGGGCCCATCGGCTTCCTCTCTAATCGCATATCGCCTGGTCGTGGTTGTGATAGTTCTTCATAGCAGCACGACTATTGACTCATCCTGGAGTCGTCTTCTCTTCTTATCTCGACACGTCGCTCCATACTGGTAGACGGGGTGGTTGAAGACATTTAATGCTGAGTAGACTACTTCTGCATGCGTGTAACGGCTCTTTACAGCTAGCATGTCCTTTCGACGGCACGTGGACGCCTCCTAGCCATTCATTCGAATTCGCCTCGTAGACAGCAAAAGCTACTTTTGGAGGTGATCTGGTGCTTCCGTTGTAGGATAATTACTTTGCTCCCGCCTCGAGATCATGCCACATGTATGGTGATTATTTTGCAGTTACAATATAACACGCGATACCTGACAATGAACGAAATGGTGGTCATTGGTCTCCACAACACTATGGCACAATGCGCAGTCCATTTGCACTCCCTCCACCTAATCTTAGAAAACACCCCAAAACTATTTCGCAGCACTCTCTACATAAAATTGTGAATTTTGGCGCAAGAGATTTAACATTCCAAAAGTATTTCCATGGGAAATCACAATCATTGCGAGAACATGGTTCTGCAGTGTTTGAGTAGAAGAGTTTTTGAAACGGGTGAGCGAAATTGTGAATTATACGCGTATTTACGAATTAACGAACTATACTTCCTCGTATAATTTCTTCACATTATTATTTTTTTGTTGTATTTTAATCTTCTAGCATCTAGTTTTTTTTTTGGAAAATTCGGATAGCGAAGGATTTTGAACCCGTGGTCATGGATATACCAATTTAATTCATTAAAATCATTAAATCATAGTAACCAAAAGTGGGATTCTATTAAAAATGATATATTTTACAGGGTAATGTATGTCGAATTTATCTTTCCGAATTCATACTTCTAAAACAAATTATACACGTATATATGTCATTGCAGATACTGCCGAATCACGAACCGTTGAATATAGTATTTACCTAACCGAATAATAATAACATTCGTACATTTGCCATTCTGAATCTTCGACGTACACCGAATTGCTAACTAGGGGGCAAATTGTCATTATATTTTAGACTTTAGTATTTATTAAGGGGATACTAGCAATGTGGGACTATTATCCTTCACAAATACTGCACTAATGCCATTAATAGGACTATAGGACTGCTAAATGCCTAATCCCGAGTTCCTGAGTACTGATTACATTTCTATTATGGATGTCATTTATCATGGTTTTAAAATTGGAGTGAAAACTCCCGTTTCTTTTTTGATTCTGAATTTGATCAATCATCAGTTAAGTTGGCGATTCAAACTTGATTTTTTTTTTTTTTGACAGCTCCATATTACAAACTGGCTCACCAAGTTAAGTTCATGTTCAGATTTTTAGGAATCGAGTTTGACTGAGCACCATTAAGTAAAAACAAATACAAATTTAAACAGATATTCAAGATATGATATGGCCTAGATGTAGTTCCTAGCAAGCTGTTCTGAAAGTTTTCTCTTCCTCTTCTGCAAGAAAAATAGAGGTTCCTACCGTGAATTTCTTTTTGCCACCTAGAAATCAGCTTACTAATTGAATTTAAGGAAACGAAGTAAGTCCTAGAAATTAATCTTACGATATAACCAGATGAACATCATGACGAACATCATACCTGAAATTTATGTTGGGGTGGTCAGCATTGTCCTGAATAAGTTCAAAAGCTAATGCTCCAAAGAATATCACGGCATCCTAAAGTTGTCGTAGCTTTTGGTCCAAATTCGAGTTCGAGAGTATCTTGGATGAATTGACTACCTCTGTGAGGAGAGGTCGTATATCATGAGCTAAGCTTTGTTTAGCATCACTTCCTCTGAAAGAATATACAGATGTTAGGCTGTAAACAACTGAAGTATTTGCTAGTTACAGCTCAAAAACTGCTAGGAATTAGTCAGAACACTAAAATACCTGTTACGTGAATTGTTGTCTAGTTCCGCTTTCTTATCCTCTTCTACAGCTATTTGCTCAGGAAGTTTCGCCATTTTTTCTCTTCTAATAACCTGTTGCACCAATCAGTAGCATTTCATATCTTAGCTTTTCTCTGCCGACGACAATTTCCAACATCGTGAGAAAAATATGCGGAAAAAAATCATTGAAAAAACGGGATAACATCATATTCTTCTCATTGCCACATTTCCTCGACATATAATAATTATCAAGAACAACATCTCTACTAGCCAAAATTAAGCATTAGTTATTCAGCTGTTATGGAGAACAAACTAAGTAATTACAAAGAGAACTCTCACTTGGTTCGGCCAAGAGGTAGCTAAAGGAGCAAAAAGCCAATTACCTGATCAGAGATATCCATTCCCACATAGTTCACACCAATTGTATCCCCTGATATGTTAAATACAGGTTCTGCGTGTAACGAAAATATCTTCGTCCTAAATAATTCTGTACCGAATGTGATTTCCTGCTTTGCCGGTCTTCCACGTTTCATGACTTCTTTCTTAAAATCATAAGATTCCTGAATACCTGATCCACTAAAGATCTTCAAATCTGTTTTGCCTATGATATCCTGATAAGCCAGAGGATTTAAGCTAACATGTCATACACAAACAGAATAATTTATGAATCATTAACTTTCCTCCTACAAGGAAAACAAAGGTGGTAGTTGTGTAGGACCCGTAATTTCTTAAGTTTATTGATTTGTGCAAGGAAAATTTACATGTTACATTGCTTTAGGTTTTGTAGCTTTATGAAATGAACAAGAAATAATTACTAACCTCGTCACTCAAACCAGGAAAATGGTTAAAAATGAATCTGTAACGTAACTCGTTATCCTGACAGGAAAAGTGAAAGGACCATTAGAAATTTATTTCATGTGAAACACCTCCAAAATTACAGCCTAAACAAGAAGAATAACACTACTCGAATTTTTTGATAGTAAGCCATGTACAGTACTAGATTTATTTGGATAATTACCTGATGTCCCATGACAATTGGTGCATTCTGGAGAACGAAGTGTAAGAAATTATCGGCTCTTTTTAGCACCTGTGATAATTCTTCTACTGGCGATGCTTGTGTCTCGAGCAATTTGATGTTTTCTTGTAGCTTTTCTTCTAATGCCTGCTCTCTCTGCAAGCTTTCCTCTAACCATTTTTCTAGTTGCTTCGCCTTCAGCTTCCAGTATTTAACTGTGTCAAACGCGGCATCTACTTCGACTCGCTTTTCTTGAACAACAATATCCAGTCTCCTCCTAGGTGCAGCTTCCCATACATCATAATCTCCTTCAAATATAGATACCGGGCGCTTATCACCTAGACTTGCTTCGTCAAATCGATGTTCCTCTTGATCTTGAATATCTAATTTCTTGAGCTCAATTTCTTGCCTTGGTTTAATTAAGATGGCACGCTCTTCCTTGATACGACGAACAGCATTGTTCTGCTTCTGCTCCCAGCTCTTGACAAGGTTATTCAGCTGAATTGACCCTTTCTCGCTGTAACTTGTCAATTCATAAAGCCGCTTAAAATCCACTGTGAGAGCATCCTCAGTATTTGCGATTCTTTCCGACATACCTTGATCCAATCTAGGTTTTTCGATATTAAATTTTCTTCCAACTACATCAAGAGCTTCAGGCCACATGGATGAAAGAGGTACTTCCATGTCCATTTCTTCAAGATTGTTATTCCGCAAGCAGCGAACCATAAAATATCTATAACATCAGTAAATGGTATAATTCATAACAGGAACATACACTTAAAAAGTCATTAACTTAAAGTTCATACCTAATTCGATCTTGGAGTGGTCAACAGTGTCATTAATAAGTTGAAAAGCTGATTCTCCATAAGACATTATGGCATCCAGAAGTTGTCGTTGCTTTTGGTCCAGATCCGAGTTCGAGAGAATTTTAGCTAAACTGACAACCTCTGTGAGGAGAGTTCGTATATCATGAGCTAAGCTTTGGCTAGCTTGCGTCGTTTCCTCTGAAAGAAAGAAATATAGTGATTTAGGACGTGATAGCCACCTATAACTCTTTAAGCTATATTGTAGTTGCAGTTTAAAGATTACTACGTTCTCAGCACTTTGTCGGAACATTAAAAAAACCTACTTGTTTCGTTTGGTTCTGTTTTCTTAGCTTTTGCTATAGCCATCTCCTCTTGAACGAACAGCTGCTTCCCCTTCTGAATAGCCTCGTCTTTGGCAACTTCTACCTCTTGAATTTCCACAAGCTCTTCGTTTACAAGGTGAATGGCATTATCCTGTTGGTACTCCCACAAGCCGGCCAGCTGACTGGATCCTTCCTCAGTACAGTTGGTCAATTCTAGAAGCCTGTTTACCGTAGCACCATCTGTTAGCGTACCGTCTTCTAACTGATCCTGGATCATAGGCCCAACATTCTCATTCGACATCCTTCACAGAACAAACAGTCAAAAACTAGTTAGCCTCAGCTATTGCTATTAGTTACAGGAAACTAACAGAAACACCGCATACTACTATGTATTGCATTTTCCGCATTTCCCATTGGCATAGGAAAAATCTCATTACATAACAGGAGTTTTGTTCATAATGGGAAAATGACATTTCCTATTAGGGTATTAATTTTGTGTTAAATAGCCAAAGATAGAGGGCCTCAGGTCAACCTTTTACGTTGTTCATACTTCATATCATGCTCTACAAAATGGCTTTCAGTAATGAACCGTCCAAAACAAAATTGAAATTCCAATAAAACCAAATAACGTAACTAAATAGAAAGTTGATGACTTTTGATAGCCTAAATCGATTAGAAGGTAAAATCTCGTCAAAAGTACATTAACAATGACAACAATAAATTCTAGAAATATGTTCATGGCCAGAAAGAAAATACCTGAAACAGAATAGGAGTAATTAAGTTGCTGAACGTCTGATCCAAGCGAATTAACTTTCTGCTTCAGATAATCCACTTTGAATTGGATCTGAAGTCCCACATACATAGAAAGAGAAAAGGTGGGGAAGACCTCGAGCAGCCGAATTGCACCCATGTGCAGTGGAAGTCAAAAATAGTTTTATAATTCAAATGAGCAGACGAAGACAGCAAATCTGTACTTATTGGGTTGATCCTTCTTCACTCGAGTTTCCATGTGCATGAACTACTAAACCCATGTATTTGTAAGATTGGGAACTTGATGACATTTTCATCAACTACGAACCTGGGTCCTGGACTTGCATGGAGTGGTATTCCATTACTCATTAGTGCACAACTTGGATACAATGACGCCGCAATTGGTAGACAGACATCATAGTAGTTTTTCTACCGAGGTAACAACCGATCTGATAACCCACCAATTTGTCTTCCGCTTGCCCTTCATAGGCAATGAGAATTGAAATATACTCCAAAGACGATCGTCAAAGCTGATTGAACACAAAATGACAAAACAGTTTTGTTGGACCCACCGAAAATCAAGCACCTAATGAGATAAGTGATCCCACGGACCCAATGCAGCGTTCTGTGCATTGGGATAGGGAAGGGCAGGATTGGACCCCACCCCCTCTCACACGGTGCACAGTTCGGTCCTTTTTTTCGGTGGATAAATCATTCTCAATGACAAAGCTGATGCAACGCACAACACGACACATCACACTTTAAATTTTTGGCATGACACGTCACGCTTGTCACCCCTTACGCTTTAAATTATGGGCAATATTTCGGGGTATAAAGCATTTTCGAGTAGAAACCAATGTTTTGTTACCCGGACCGTACAGCGAACCGGAAAAATAATTAGGTCAGGGTCGTATGGTTCAACCAGTGGTCCAACCGGTGGGTCACTGGGTCATTATATATATATAATGTATGAGAAATTATTTAGTTTAATGTGATAGATGGCTTATACACGTACTTCTGAGAATGGTCCTGTTAATTAGGCTTTACTCATTGACCAATTTTTTTAACATTTCTAACTCCATATTTGACCTTTTAATGCTAACCTATTAGGTTTCCACTCCCCCAAAACCCTAACCGCTTAAAGCATTTGTTTTCTCTCTCTCATACCTCTCTCTCTCTAACACCTTAACTCTGTATTGTTATGAAAAATCTATTCTCTCTTTTTACGGATCTGTAATATGGGAAGAAATAAAAAACTTATAGTTATTTCATCATGATTTTTGTATTCTTTTAGCCTATTTATTTGATTGTTTATAATAGTGCTCATACATATGCTAGCATATCCATCTTTCTAAAGCTTTCTTCATGTATGTTTGATCTTTTAATGGGATGGATACGGACTGTTTTCAGATTGAATCGGGGTTCCAATTTTTTTTTATTTTCTTCTTCTTGTTCTTATGAATCGGTAAAGGTATTGAACTGGGTCAAACCAGTTTTGGACCGGACTGGGTCTCACGGGTTACTAGGCCAACCGCCCGGTTCAACCGGTTTACTGGTTTTTTCAACATGCTTGTGGGTCACTATTGACCCAGACCGTTTTTCTTACTGGTTCAATGGGTTACCGGTTCAACCGGACGGTCCGGTCCACGTTTTAAAACAATGGTAGAAACCCACTACTATCAACAGGAGTAAAGAATGGACGAATGGTTATCTGTTAGAAACCCACTACTATCAACACTGGTAGAAACCCACTACTCTCGCCCCTATCTGAAAATTGAAGGATGTAACTGGGATTATCAATAATTGGAGGGGCTGTAAATATAAGTTATAAATAAATTATGTTTTACCATACCTGACCTAGGTGCCTAAATCGTCATTCCGAGTGCGATAATTGAAAACTTCGACCTATCCCCTTTCGTTCTCCTCTAATTAGGGTTTCAAATTTGCAGAGAAAACTAGGGTTTTTCTCAATTGAAGATAGTAATTTTAGTTAAGATGGTTGCAACAACAAGAAGGAAGTCTAAGATTGCAAAGAAAAATGCAGCAGAAGAATCAGAACACATTGAAGAAGGAGAACCTTCTATTCAGAAGTTACAAGACCTTCAAGATGAACTTGACGAGGTACTATCTATCATCAATTCCAATAATTTTCTTTACCAATCGCTTAAATTCCAAATTATGAGAAATTTGCAGACGAATTAGGTCTTTCTAGACAAAAAGACTGTTTTTTTCCATTAATCATCAAGGATTGTTGATTATGATTTGATTCTTTTTTTGTATTTCTATGTACTTATAGGTCAAGGATGAGGCAAATGAAAAGATATTGAAATTGGAGCATAAGTATAAAGAGAAATGGAGGTCTGTGTATCATAAAAGGAAGAAGCTCATCGCTTCGATTCCTGATTTCTGGTTAACTGCGGTTCGTTGCCTATCTATCTTTGTTGTATTATGTAGTTTCTGTTTTGTTAGTGGAGTATGTTGAACCTCGCGGTGTTGCGATATTGTTTTAGCCAGTAAGAACTTCGTAATTGGTGTTTACTTGGGAGATGTTATTATGTGCAGTTTTTGAATCATCCTGGACTTGGTGATCTCATAACTGAAGACGATCGGAAGGTTTAGCCTTTTTACATTAGATAATGAATTGATGAATTCCTTGGTTGTAGTATTTGTGCTTCTGTAAATTTATCCATTGTATTAAGTTCATGTATATTGCGGCGTTGTTGTGACAGGTTTTCAAGTACCTAAAGTCACTGGATGTTGAAGAATTTAAAAACGTGAAGTCTACATACTCGATAACCTTTGTGAGTTATCTTCTTTCTGCGTGTCTTAGATTGTTTGTTCATGCATAACTTGGTGCGTGCAATGATGCTCCTCTTTTGTCAGACTGCTATATGGATATTTGAGTAAATTTCATATTCTAAAATTTTCAGAACTTTAGCCCGAACCCGTACTTTGAAGATGCAAACCTCTCAAAGACATTCTCATTCTCTGATGAAGGGATGGCTTCCAAGATAACTGGTACAAAAATCAAGTGGAAGGAGGGCATGGTAAGGGCGGTTTTGTATACTTCTAGTTTATTATACTTATATAGTTATATTTTATTCACTTCAGTATAGAGCTACAATATTTATTAATGTATAATGTACTTATTCATCTGATGACTAATTTCACCTTTTTATTGCTTTCAAGGACATTGCTAATGGAGTTAATCGTGAGAAAAAAGGGAGCAAACGTCCCTTTGTCGAAGAAAGGTTTCTTTCTTTTCTTCTTTGTATCGGGCAAATAATTTTGTAGTTATCGTGTACCCACAGTTACCTTATAGTTGTTGTAACACAACTGACTATATAGAATGATGATATTATTGCTAAGCTTACCTTAGGTTTTAGACAGCTATACTTGCAGTGCACTTAACAGAGTACATGATAATTCTCATATTCATTGTGTTCCTTTTGGCTACAGCTTTTTTACCTGGTTCAATGAGGCCCAACAAGAATTTCCGGAAGGGATTCATGATGAGGTAATTTCTGAGTTTCTCTTCCGTATGTGGAGTCACATGAATTGCAATGAACTGAGACGGTGAACGGCTTTGTTCATGTTTCTTGGTTACTCATTACTGCTATACACAGTACACTTAATGGAGGAGTTATTTCTTTCCTCATGGTTGAAATGTTCGTTTCTGCTACTTAGCTTCTGTTCCT